>CM026196.1:2429817-2551583 GCA_014825925.1 Bombus breviceps | reverse complement strand
TAATGTTGAACGTATGTCTCCGCTATCAATCATCGACTTAATTGTTTTTAATTCTATATAATTAAAAAACGTACATCCTTATCAATAATACTGATCTTAACTTTCATCCAAGCTTGTGTCAGAAAAATTCGGTATCGACATTCGACAGTTCGATTCTTCGACCAATTAAACGACGTCTATAGTTGAATATAGCTCGTATATCCTCGACGAGAAAATCCTTATCCGATGATGAAACGCTCTGTTCCTGATGCAATATGTTCGTATGGAGAAACAAGAATGGAGAAACGAGTACCGGTAGACGATCGAGTTATCAGGAAAAGTAATGAACACGGTTTCAATAGCAAACTTATCGACGCGGTGCAGTCACGTCCAGCGAATTCGACTAACTTTTTTCACCCTCTTTCTCTGTGTGTACCTAACGATCGAACGCAAAGGAACAGAAAGAGACGAGAGAACGACAGAAACAAAGAAAAAAAGAGAGATGGAACAGCGAGCAATTAGTTGGTTCGCTAGACTAGTTGTGATTAATCGTGGGCGTTAGGTGGCGTTTTCAAGCAGCGACGACTCGCTCGGTCTGCGATTGGTGCATCAAGCCGCAAGCCCGCGAACGCCGATTAATCGCCGTAATCCGAAATGATCGTGGCAATTTGACGAGGAAAGATATGGTTGGAAACGCGGCGTAATTTATTCCTCGTTTCGGCTTCTCACCGGCTGAAATCAAAAACGTTGCCCCGTGAATTAGTCCAAGTCCCGTCACCCCATCGATTCGCAATCAACTTCTTTCGCAGATTTCCTCGTTTCCAAGCGTTTCCTCCAACCTGTTTTTAATTACCGATTTTTTCCAACATTTAACGAGCTGCTTTGGATGATTTATAGGCGTTGAGAATGTCAGGATCGAAGATGTTTTTTCGGTGAAACTGCTTGATCGAATTGCATTAATTTTCAGCTGCCAGAGTCATAGGATTTTCCTTTGCTTTTCTTGAAAATTGTCGGATATGCACAGCTGTTTTTCACACAATTAACGCTCATTTTTACTGACACAGAAATACGTATGTGCCTTCTTCATTGTAATAATTTATTATTAAGTTGTTCAGAAAGTGTCTTTCTTTAGCAAATGTGTTCTTTACAACAGTGCACCTCCATAGAAACGTGGAACCAAGTCTGTGAAATGTCACGGTGTTTATCTCAACAAAACAAAATCGATCGTACGTAATTCGACGAAATAATATAAAACAAAAGACGCTGTGCTTCTGTTATTTCCTCATAAAACGAAAGAAACTTTTCGGACAACCTAATATTACGTATTATAGGTTAGCAACTAAGTGATTGCGGACTTTGTCATTAGGTGGCAATGGCAAAATCCGCAATCACTTAGTTGCCAACCCAATATTATGTATTGCGTTTGCATTCTCTTGGCGAGCCGTTTCCGTGGCCACGTCTGGAGCACAAGATCGCGTCAAAGGGACATTGATCGAGGGATTCTGATCGAATTGTATAACCGTTTGAGTCGCAAGCAGCGCCATGGTGCTGTTTACATTTCCTGTGCAGAAGTGCCAGTACATTTGAACGATACGAACGACTGTATTTTCTATTTCATTTTTATCTTGTCAATAATTTTGATTGAAGAAAACTTGAAATATTTATAAACTAACAATACGCATATATAATAATATAAATGTATTTTATAAAAATAACAAATATGGTTTGGCATTTATCGACCCTGTTTTTTCAAACACCCAGCAACTCAAGTGGATAATCATAGTTTTATTTATTTAATAATGAATTTGTAGCGGCATTCGACAACAAAACTTTCCAACGGTTTCTGTACCGTGTCTTGTTACACAAAGACCCTATCTTCGACCGGACGACGGTAGAGCAGTGGTTAGCGTCGTTGCTTGCGAACGTTTCAGACCAGGTTCGAATCCCGGCACTCGTAATTCGGTTTTTTCTCCACGATTTCTAAACGAGAAAAAGGCAAATCGGATGAAGACAAAAATCCTTATACAGCAGCAACACAGTATCGACCTATCTACCTTAAATTGTTTTATATCAACATACTACTTCAAATTAAGATACTAGCGAGATACATTCAATTCTGTTTTTACAAGGTGAACAGCTTAGCAAGAAAGCGGTGGAGAGACAAACCAGCAATCAGCTGTCGTGTCTCGTTCACTTGAATCTGGTAAACGCGCGCGTGATTGCTGTACCGGAATATCAATATAGCGATCTGTTCGGCGTTATCTGACTGTCGTACGTTCGGCCGTAAATACATACGATATTTACTTTCGTTTCACCCGGAATTATGTCGACGAATCTTGCGAAAAGAAGGCATATATTAATGCGGTAAATTATAAAAAAAGATTGACTTTGCAAAAACCTATGTTAATAAAGATAATTCTTTTTGGGACAAAGTCATCTTTCCGGACGAGTCAAAGTTTAACATTTTTCGCTCGGATGGTCAAAATTATGTGTGGAGAAAATACGGAATTGGAAATTCGACATTTACATTAAACAGTGAAACACGGAGGTGGATCGGTCATGGTGTGGGGGTGCATGGCTGCCAGTGGCACCGGAAGTTTGATATTTATTGATGGAATACTTGATAAATATAAGTATTTCAATATTTTAAAAAATAACCTTAAAGAAAGTGCCCGTAAATTAGGATTATTAGAAGATTTCCACTTCCAACAAGATAATGATCCTAAGCATACTGCTAGAATTGCGAAAGAATGGATCGTATATAACACACCATACATGTTAATTACTCCACCGCAAAGTCCGGACATAAATCCGATTGAAAATTTATGGGCTGAAATCGGAAAAAGATGAAATAAATTTCAAATAATCTCAAAGCAAGTATTGAAAGATAAAATTATAGAAATATAGAACTCCGTTGAGTGTAGTTTTACAAAATCATTGGTTTACACTATGGAACGTCGATTGAGACACATTATGGCTGCCAAAGGTGGTTCAACAAAATATTAATATTAAATAATTTAATAATTTATGCAGCGTTCTTATACTTTTGTCAGTCACTTACAATGCGTGTTTCTAATAAATGTATCATAACTCCTACCTACGTTGTTGAATCCTTTTCAAATTTTACTGACATAACCTTAAAGCTTCCATCTTTCTATTGACATCTGCTTGTCTAAGCAATTTACTTTAATGTACATTATTTCGCCCATTCAAGTTTGCATATGTAAGCGAATACTTTCGTCAGCCACATGGTATATTTACGAGCTCTCCTCTCTGAATATCCGTACCGATTTCTCTGCAACGATAGCTCTGTCGCGACCAGTTATATCCTCTCTGGCTGTAGATGTGTTTCCGCGTAAAGCGTCCCACGTTCAGCTAGCGGCCATGTTCAACGACTGAGTCTGCCTGACCAATTGTTTACGAGGGTGCGACCGGAGAACGCGGTGATCGTTCGAGCAGACAATAAACATCGGACGCGATACGAAACAGAAGTCGAAGGCGTGCCGATAGATGACGTTTCCTGGTCGAAACAATAGCACTGTTTCGCGGAAGGCTGTCCATCGTGAGATTAGCGGAAAGAGGGTGTCGTTCTAACCGATCGTTCGAGCGGAACGTTTCCCGAGATTTTCCACGGGGATCATGGAAATTTTTGACGATTTTTAGATCAACTTTTCTAAATAATAATTGCTGTTGGGTATTTTAGAGTTGAAATTTCAAGTAGTTGTCGAAACGACGAACAAGTAGCACCACTGTCACAGCTTCCTCTAACGAGATCCACTGCTCGTCGAATTGAATAACGTTGGCATGTTTTCAAAAGAGGTTTTGCTTATTTCTTTAAAAACACAGAGGTAACTGTCTTCATTCGTCCGAGCTTTCATAGCATCAGTAACTCGGATGAAATCCATTTGTCCATTTCCTTTACGTTTGCAATTTGAAGGAAAGGAATAGCAGAATAGGTTAGCTTCATTTGAAAGCCCATTTATCTTGTTGTCTCCCGTGGATTGTTTTCTGTAGTTTCTTAAAACGTTATTTTTCAGTCTGTATATTGTATATACGAAGACAGCCACCTCTGTGCTTCGAACAAATAAACAAAACCTTTTTAAAGATGTACCAACATTCGCATCTGCGAATGTGGTGGTTGGGTGGTTGGTAACTGGTGCTACAAGCGGAAAGGGGGTGATTCTACGCGAAAAAAGAAGTCGAAAATATAGAATAAAAATTTTTCGTTCGAGGCTTTGTTTTCGAGAAAATCGACTTTGAATTTTGGCTCGGTACGCGTGCACTTTATCTCGTTATAAAGTGGATATTGTCGCAGTTTAAATTTGTTTTTACCGTAACGGAAAATTAGGAACACATAATGAAATAATATGAAGTAATCATAATGTTTATTATTACAAAAATTGCTGAAAAAAAAAGACGAAAAATTTTTATTCTATATTTTCGACTTCTTTTTTCGCGTAGAATCCCCCCTTTCCGTTTGTACCACCAGTTACCAACCACCCTGTATATTAGGTTGGCAACTATGTAATTGCGGCTTTTGTCAATACCACCTAGTGGCAAAGTCCGCAATCACTTAGTTGCAAACCCAATATTTTTCCATCATCTGTTTCTTCATCGCAGTTCTTTTTGGCTTGTAAAGTTGGTAATATTTGTGTATAATCGCCTAAGTATCTAGTGTACATGACCAGAAAGTTGAATTTAGGTAAAATGACGCTATGGGATCGACATGTACGTGTTATTTAGAATTTCGATATGAACGTTTCACTTCTGAAAATTTCGTCTAATTTCACAAACTTTTATCCTTCTTCGATGGACTGTGTCGATCAAAAATATGTCTCCAATATGTATATATGTAAATTTAAAAACCTGAAGAAAGAAAAAAAGACCAGAATGGAAGAGATAATGGAATAATTTTGAACGACAAAGATGGCATCCAGAGAAGGGAGCCATCGTCGGTTAGACACGTCCCATTATACAAACGTAGCTCTCTTTCCTTTATCGGCGGCCCATCTAAAATGGAAAAGTTTCCGCTATTTTTCCTCAACGGTCCGCCAGCCGCATCTAAAGTACTTGGTCGACGAAGCTGGTGAATAAAAAATCAGTCGGACGATTTCATAGAAGATACGCGTTTAGTCGAAAACTCGGATGAAACGTCGATGATACGAATGCCAGTTTCTGGTCGTTGAGTCTATCGTAGAGTGCATTAGCAGATAATCGACGAACATCGTCGGCCAACGAGGAAAAAATGGTGCAGTTTTAGCGGAGAAACGTGGCGACAGATATTCGCGAAGCGACATAAAAATTCAATCTCCTCGATGAAGCGTTTCTGCTTGTTCCCTGGCATCGTTCTATTTCTACGCCTCGAAGCGACGAATATGGAATAGTCTGGGGAATTATGGATCGACGAGTATATATGGAAATTTCGGTTGATAGGTGGAGATGCGTGTTTGACGAGGTAGTTTTGAAAATGCAGATGATTTATTAGAGAAGCATAGTGTATGTTCTCAGGGTAGCGAATGTATGAGTATCGATGGATAGTTTGAATTTTTCATCGAGTTTCATTTGTGAATAAACGACCAGAGGGATGAAAGGCCGACGACTGATTGATTTTTCTTTTTTATTCATTTGTTCGTCTACCTTTGGCGTACGAAACATTATTAGTACATGAAATATCAGTAAATGTCAGAATAGAACGAATGTATCGCCGGGTTGTATAAATCTTTCGACCAGTTTCACGTGGAAATAATAAATGGCGAAAGGGGTGAAAGAATCAATGAACTTTTGTTGTTTATTCATTTGTTCGGATAGCTTTAGCGTACAAAAGATCATTCGTATATAAAATACCAATAGAATGTATTTACGATTTGTAATCTATTCTCTGATACATCGTGCAATGTAACGCAAAATAGTCTTCATGAAGATTAAAACTACTTGAACGAAAGAAAGAAAAAATACAATATTTATTGCAACCTGTAAAATACGACATTGTAAAAGATTTTACTGAAAGTAAATTCCATTAATTGAAAGTGAAACAGAGCCACGTACTAACCCAAATTTTTAGCCTTTCGAGCGCTGCGTTGTCCGACGTTAAGCGTGGGCCATGGACGGCCCACTCTTTGCAGAGGAGCGCACCGTGGGCTGCGTGTCTTTTACGAAAGAGCGCAAATTGAGCAGACTGAATTTTCATTGCAAAATATATTGATTGTAGCTAAAATAAATTATGTAGTGACCTGAAAAGCCTTAATAACCATTTATTTCATTAAGCAATAATAACATGAGCGATATCAAAGTTTGAAATTATATCTTTTAAATCGAAAATTTTATAAGTTTGTATTGTATGGTAGATCTGAAAGCAGGGTTCAATACATAAGCCAATGTTGCATTTTTTGCATTTGTAACGCGAGTCAGTCCTGCGATTGTGTTTAGTGCAAACAACGCATCTTCGTCGTGAAGAATGTTTATTATTTTCTTTGATTATGCAGAATGTAGGGAAATGCCTCTTCGTTGACCGAAATGGGAGGTCGTCCGAATCAACTCTTCCCCCTTTAGCCTCTACTCTGCGTGGCGGGTATTTTTGCAAAATATCTTTTATGAGAAGCAGATGAAAATTTGCAAATGTTCCAGTTTTATTATTAACACTTTTGTCAAGAATATATGCTTTATATATAGCGAGGTCTAAGAGGTGGCAAAAATATCTTTTATACCATTTTGTGCTTTTTCGAACGCCACGAAGTGAACTCAAAATTATATCGATTTTATGAACTGCGCCCATCAAGGCATTCTAGTCTGCTACACACTTTGATTTTCTCTTTGCTTTGCCAGTTTGACAATTAATTTTTTTTGTTTCGACGAAATCATCAGAATGTCAGGTGGATAACATCCGTACATCTTTTTTCTCACGCCACTTTAACGCCACTTTTAGCCTAAATTGAATGGTTATGTGAGAACGCATACATGCGTTCATAGCTCTCAAAGATTTAGGCAATCACTTTGCATACAGCATATTTGGACACACATATTACATATTTTTGAGAATTGTGGGTATTAATCACCGAAATAAATGTATAGCAACATTTACATTATACTTAGAATTGATGTCAAAATAGTTTCAAATTTATTTAATATGTGATTTACAAGATATTCGTGGATACTCATTTGCACGCATCTCAGCATTCTTTTTGTCTCGCCATCTTCTTTACCGCACTACCAATGGAACAGTTGCATTCATCTGTTTTATGAGACGCTGCGCACGCACATACTGCCACACACTCGTACTCATATAAGTGTGCGACTACTAAAATTACACATATCTCAATACATATTAACACTTTGGATATTAACAATGTGTGGCCAGGTCACGAGATATCTGGTTTTCATGTTTTTTCGACTGAATCGATGACTTAAGTAACCAGAGATAAATGTTTTTGTTACGTTAGCAGGGTAATAAAGCCTTGCGCATTCTTCTGACTAATAATTAGCAAAACAACTGAATGTTGACATTCGAAGCATGTAAATACAATAAGTCAGTATAGCCAGTACATCGATAGAGCTGTGCCGATCGTCTATCGTACCTTATAATGTGTTTTATTGTTGTACATTTTGTTATTTCGAAGTTCTTGTTTTAATTTGTAAGGAAACAGCTTTTTAAAAATCATTTATATTTTCTATCTGTTACTGACAATTTATAACAAAAATTATTTATTAAATTTATATATTAATTATTTATTTATTAAAATTATTACACAGGCCCCAATTCTATAAAAGTAGCAAAATGACACATAGATGTAAAGAAAATGAAAGTCAAAGTAAACCGTTGTTTAATAATTTATCTGATGCACCAAATAACACTTACGATGAAAATGAATTTAGTGATAACAGCAACGTTCTTGAATTAAGCGATGCGACTAGACATAGAAGAAGACTGAATAAAATATATAATACCAAATGCAAATTAAAAATGTGCATATATGCAACCTGTTGTTTGCCAAGATGCTTCTGGAGAGCAGAGCATCGTACGCAATGTGTTAATATAATTAACCGTGGATTTAAAATGTTCAGCAGTGACTGTGCAACACATCATCGGATATAAACGTACGATTTACCGAAGGGACGTGCGCGTAACATCGTTTCGTTTCAGCCATTCACCACAGCCCATATTTCTTCTTAAACGAAACCTAAGCTGTCGCAATAAAAGAGAGAATCGCAGACCGCGTCGCCGAGCAAAGGAAGAGATCTCGATACTCGGCACGTATGCCGCGTGGATCCAGCCCGTGTTCCTCGACGAGGGATATTTCTATCGTGACATATGACCGCGGAGCAGAAATAAAGGGAAACCGTGTCTCCGTTTCCGATGCGCCATCTTCGACAAGACGTGCGCGCTCTCCCGTCCCTGTGGAAAATGCGTTTTCGTTGCTTCCATTTTTAAGGGGAATCCGACACCGACCAAGAAGAAGGTCACGCGATCGACGTATCAGAAGGTTAAATCACTGACTCGCTCGTATATGGAACAGCTTCGAAAATAATTTTCGTCGCCGTTTTGCCTACGTAACAACCTATCTGCCGGATCTGTGGACCCTGACGTAAATCACAGAAGATTCGTTGGGAATATTTGAATACATCTATGTGGTAGGAGACACCAGCTCTTTTGTATTTTGTATTGCAACCTATACAGCGTGTGATTTAGTGGGCAGATAATCGTAAGAATGTTGGGAAGCTTCATGGAAGGACACGACTTGGTATTTTTTCATCTTTTTTTGAAATTTCATATGCTGTTCGTGACTCAGGCTAGAGCTAGTTTCCGTTTCCCAGTTATTCAACAATTATCCAAAATTGTTTCTTAAAATGAAACACGAGTTCTTGTATATTTCTTTAGGCGATTAAATGACGAAATGGCTCGTAAGTGAAACCGTCGAATGTATTTAAAGTAACAAGTCCTCGTACAAACTAGAAGTCAGAGGAGATAATACAGTCTTATCGTTAGCTAGGGTAGCAGATAAAAACTCGTGAAGGCTTGTCGCGAACCGAGGCGCGTGAAGTCGCTTGTAACATTTGATGATCGTTTGCGATTGCATCTGTTTATTTATACTAGTCGGGGGGGGGGGGGGGTCGGCGCATTCGAATTTATCTTCGTTCGACGGTTACATGTAACGGCGATGTTATTTTGCTTGGAGTTTGTTTATTCTTACTTATGTGTATCCTAACGATCATCATACTCCGAAGTAAATAGCGTGACTCATGTGCCGTTACAGATCTATGGTCTGCTTTTTTAAATATGCTTTTTGAGTCCATATGCTGTTCATTATGCTTAGCACATAACCTATATTGCCTTCTCGTTGTTTGGACTTCCACCTTTAATTTAGTAAAAAGTTGTATCGATTAGTTATTTAGTTTCGTTTTTATCCCAATTTAAAAATGGAAGAACAAGACGCGCGTTTCAGACATATTTTTTTGTATTATTTCCGAAAAGAACACATCGCAAGCACACAACAAGTTACGTGCCGTATATGAGAATGAAGCCGTGAAGATTGGTTTGCCAAATTTCGTTCTACCGATTTTTCGCTGAAAAATGCTCAACGATCTGGCAGTCCAATTGAAGTTGAGGAGACCCATATCAAGGTCATTATCGATTCAGATCGTCATAGCGCAACGCGTGAGGTTGCAGAGGAGCTCAATGTATCGCGTACATGCATTAAAAAAAAATTAAAACAGTTTGGCTATGTCAAGAAACTATATTTATGGCTCCCTCATCAGCTTAAGGAAATTCATTTGACGCGACGCATTAGCATCTGCGATTCGCTTCTGAAACGCAACGAAATTGATCCATTTTTGAAACGACTGATTACTGGCGACCAAAAGTGGATGGTTTGTAACAACGTTAATCGGAAAAGATCGTGGGTGATGCAAGATGAACCAGCCCAGACGACACCAAAAGCTGAGATTCGCCAAAAAGAGATTATGCTGTCTGTTTGGTGGGATTATAAAGGAATTTTGTACTTTGAACTTTTACCAAGAAACCAAACGATTAATTCAAACGTGTACGTTCAACGACTCGCCAAACTGAGCCATGCAGTTCAAGAAAAGCGGCCAAAATTGGCAAATCGTAAGAGTGTTGTTTTCCAGCATGATAATGCAAAGCCCAACGCATCTTTGTTCACTCGCCAAAAATTATTGGAACTAGGTTGGAATGTGTCGTCGCATCCGCCATATAGCCCTGACCTTGTGCCTTCAGATTACCATTTATTTCGTTCCATGCAGCACTCCTTAAATGGTAAAATTTTTAATGACGCTGATGATGTAAAGTCACATTTAATTCAGTTTTTTGCTGGCAAAAATCAGAAGTTTCATGAACATGGAATTACGACACTGCCTGAAAGATGGCAAAAGATGATCGACAAAAACGGAGGATACCTAATTGAATAAAGTTATATTTCTAAGCAAAAATATTGAATTTTCTTCCTTATTTAAAATACGCAATCGCTTAGTTGCAATCTTTGCAATCTTTTAAATATTACAAGGTTTATCCATCTATGTTATAGGATGTTTTATTGTACATTATATCTGCAAAGCAAAGATTTCTTTTAGACCGAAAGATGGTTGGCTGCTCTATGTATCGCGTTGAAGACTGATTAATTAACGCGATAATGGAAGATATTACGCGCTGCCGTGAATTACGAAGCGGGAATATTGGTTGGCCGTAGCAGCGTTTGCCGCAAAGTCATCAAAGATTTACCACGAATCCGGCATCGGCCGTAAACTCCACCGCTGTTATTTCTTAGCTTACCGCTAGCCTGGCCGCAGCTACACCAGCGTGAATAACCTGCACGCTGAAATCGCTCGTTCGTTGTCGTTGCATCTAAACTATCTCTCAAATGAACGTAAATACGTCGAATATCGTTCCATATTTGCGATCGTCCTCTCCGGTTCTTTAACCGGGTTAACGCATTCTATGGCGTAACCAATATTATGTGATTTATCGTCCATACTGACAATTTGTCGTTACAGTGACCCACGCTATCAATTGTGCTCGATAATGGTTAGAAAATGACAAGAATTATTATAAAGAAAATACATAAAAATGGTAGTAGAAAATACATAAAATATTGCGATATATATTATTATTATGTATCGATGGATGATAAACATTCATGAAATATTATTCGATTAATTAATTTGTATTATATGGCAAACATCTTGCTATAGGCATTTGTAGAAAATGTCTTATAATATTAATTTAATACAATTAATTAATCTATGAAATTGTCTAATAATATTAACGCTTTGTGGTCGTATTGAGTTGGATATGATAGCTACGCTATTCGGAATTAATTTCCATTGATCGGGCACTATAACGTAATATAATATTATAGTATCGTGGACGAGAGACCTAAGAGATATCGGGCGAACTATAAACAATGTCGCGAGAAAGCCGAAGTGCCGACGGGCCCAAAAATGTATCGTCGGTCGATCGAACAGTTTCGCAGAAAAGGCCTACGTGACCCTGGCCACGAGCGGTTGCGAAACACGAGCGTGGTGGGGCTAAGGCAAAAAACAAGGGGTTGCTAAGGACAAAGACGAATTAGCAGTCAGTGTGAGTTGAGAAGCCAGAGAGTGTGAATCGAAAAGTTAAGGAGATAGTGTTGCTCGTGTTGTCGTGAGAGTGTGGTCCGCGTGAGAAAGAGCGTTGAATCTTTGGTGACGAGTGTTGCAAATTAACTATCTAGTTGTCTTAATTATAATACGTTATTGTGATTAGTTCACGTTAAACAACCATCGTTTCCTGTTTAACCAACATCTGTTTAATCCATTTATTACAAATAAACTAATTGTAGTAAAGATCCTACAATATAATATAATACAATATAATTTTGTATATAGTAACTAACTTGTAAAGTCTCATTTAGAATTCTATGTGCTTTCGAAGCCTGTTTACGTAGATGGCGACTAAAAGTAGACATACGACCAAAGCGGTAGAAACCTTTCAGTCACAAAGAATTTGTAAAAATGGCCTCTGCAATAGAATTCTGGAATACCCAGTTTCTACAAATCTACAAATTCATTGTTATTATTTGTTTGACAGTATTTTGTGCAAAAGACACCGAAAATATATTTTACAATATTTTCTTTCTATTTGTATAATTAAAATATTAAATGGATGGAACAGGTTAGCAGCGAGACCAGGCAAAATGAACCGTGTTAACTGGTTTCGAACACACGGCTAGAAATTCTGAAATGCGTTACGTTTATTGCGAAATATTGTGGTCGAGCGAGAGGGAAAATTTCGAGGAAAAAGACAAAACGAAAGCAATTTACGAATAATTACCTAATTGCTTTACAAGTTAATTGCCATAATGCAGAAGTAATAACAATGGCAGCAACGGTTGGCATTCGTTATTATATGCAGTCGCGTTATCGATGATTAATGTATTTGCGTTTTCAGTTATTAATTATTAACCGTAATTAAGTTTGGTACGTATGGTAATCGGGCGAATGCGGTTTAACGCGTTGATGTGGTTACGAGGAAACGAGAATCGAAAAACGTAAACGGATTGAATTTGCAACAAGCGTGCATATATCGAGAACATTTGTATTTTAATCGTTTTAAATATTCGCAAAATGTTCTACCTTTTGTTGAAACTATTCCTCCGTATTAAAAAAAATATCCTTTCCCTTTAGTTGTATTATACACTTATTAAGAGAGATTTCTAACTTAGAATTCTAACTCAAATAGTTCTATTCTATAAATAGTTCTATAAGCGTAATTTTATGTAATATTTCATGTAATATTTTTTTTATATTTTTATATTTTTTTTATATTTTTATATTTTTTTTATATTTTTATATTTTTATATTTTTTTTATATTTTTTTATATTTATGTAATATTTCATTAATAATTTCATTTATGTAATATTTTATGTAATAATTCTCTGCTTCGAGTGAAACGTTAGAGTTGCGAAAAGGTAGCATACATAGCCATTTTATTCTTAATTCTCAAAGTATTGGTTGGCAACTAAGTGATTGTTATTAAAATATAAATTAAAATTTATATTTTTATTATTATATGAAAAAAATAAATTTCTTATAATATTATAATTATATTATTTACAAGTGTAATTTTTAAATATATACAAAACGAATTTCCCGTGTGAAATTCAACATTCACCAACTGCTACCAAATCTATAGTACTTAATTACATATTTGAAAATATATAAACGATTCTTTCACGCAATGATAATTCACTGATAATTCGTTTATTTCATTCTTACAAGATATGCCATGTTAAATGGTAATTTAATTAATTTGCCAATTGTAAGAATTTTTATTACGATATTAATTCTAATTGTAAGAACACTGAGCGAAGGAGCACCAAAAATCCAATATATTTAATCTGCACACTCCGCGTAAGATTCTTTTCGAAACCAATAAGTAGCTGGCCAAGACCTTCGGTCCGTTACAATTCATGGATTTCTAAGAGTGCGGACCTTGAGAACCGCTACAGTTAAAATACAAGCTGTCAGAGAGCGCGAAGAAAAGGCACGGTGGAAAATGAGCGAGAGAAGGCGTAGTAGAAAGGCATGGAAGAAGGGGCCAAGAAGCAGGCGATTCACGTTGGCCAGGGAAGGGAACTTGGTAGACTTCTCAGTCAGAGAAGCTCCGCGAGCCACGGCACACCTGGTCATCGACGCGTGAACGCGAATGTTGCGCGTGTTCCGTGTGTTGCGTTCGTCAGTGACCGGTAAAACGGTGAACAATCGAAGCAAAATCGCGTTTTCGAGGTGCAGTTTCCCTATTAACACGTTGACACGCGAATTTGATATATCTTTTTCCTACAATGTACCGCAATGTTCATAATCAAACTGCCGACTTTTATGCATTTGTAGAACAATTCGAAGATAGAAAATGCATACAATAGAGAAAAATATATAAAACATAGGAAGTATAGTTCCTATTAGTAACATTTAACGAATAGATTTTTACGTAAATTTATATCTCGCAGAGTTAAAAATTAGAATCTCGGTAGAAAATTGTTTTATCTATCGAGTATTATAAAGAGCGCTATACTTTCGACATTCCGTATATTTTATCATATTTTCCGCGTCCTGTGCAATTTTCAACTTTTAAACTTCCTAAAAATCTATTAATAAGTGAAACAATTCTCTATCTTGATTCCATTTTTTTTTCTTTTTTTTTTTTAATCATATTCGAAAAATTATGAACTTGCACGAATATCCCTAGTCTAATCATAACGTTTCGTTTCTGGGGAATATGCATGTCGCGTTTGCGCACTTTTTTCAGATAATTTAGGTTATTCGTGTTATTGGAAATTGTTTAGTCGATGGCATTTGTCTTATTTTAATCATCCTTAAGAATTTACTAAATTCGAATTCTACTTCTAATAAAACGTGGTTCAAAAGTGCTAATCCACGCTTTCTTTAAGAACGCGATGGGAGATAGTCTGCTTGGATAGTGGTTCTGTTCGTTGCATTTACTATTTCCAAAGATTCGTGGAATTTCTCGTTTGGGGATTTTGCTTCACCGCATGGCCGATGCAGCGAGATACCTTAAAGTGACCCTTGGTGCCAGTAGCAATGCGAAGGATTTTAATCGCAAGAAGGAGAATTTGAATTTTGGTGTACAGAGTGGAAGTTGGAACTTGAGTAAAGTTTCGGTTTATTTCGGAATTTCCGTGAGTTTATTGTCTAGGGATTTTCATTTGGAACATGAACTTCGCAATATAATAGTATCTTCACATTATTCTTAGCCGGAATGTATGCCTGGCAAATTATTCTGTTTAAAAATCTGTTGTTTAGGGATTTTCGTCTGGTTCAATTTAAACTCACCCGATGTTTCGCTGGAATTGTAAACGTTTCTCACGAATATAAATATTTTGAATTGAACGTATCTATTGGATTGGCAACTAAGTGATTGCGGATTTTGTCATTAGTTGATACTGACAAAGTCCGCAATCACTTAGTTGCCAACGAATAGTAACTAGACCAAAACTAGTTCAATTTTACTTAGATTTGTAAATATATTATTCAGCAACTTTGGATAGTAGAAGCGATATTAGCAATAAAATAGTTTTCGATGTGAACGAAATTTTCGAGTTTTTGGTCGTCGGTATGAACATTTGAATTTGATAAATGTGGTCGGTTGTGGATCACAAGAATATTGCATTTCGGAATTGATTGCAGAGCAATTGTATCTTAATTCATGCAAATGTCTTATATATTCTCTTTTAATTAATCTAACAATCATAATTGAAAATTAATTAATTTGACATTAATTCAAAAATAAGCAACAAATTTTAATTTAATTTAACAATCGATCTATACAGTTTGCAGTCATTTCACATTACCTAACATCGGAATACTATTCTCCTTACAACCAGTCTGCCGACAACATACAGTGTGCACCCAGCGACTGCATTCCAATCTGCTCAGACCTTTAACAGTCCGAGAATATACAGCGTTGTTCAAATATTTCGCTCGCCTATTATTTTCAAAGGATTTTCGTTTGCAAGAAAACGACAGAGAAAAATGTGAGAAATATCAAGAATCATAAGAATTAAACTTACGCATGCGAGTAGCATTGAAAAGTTTGACCACTTTAAGCCATAAAATGTACTGAGGATTATTGTATTGGCAATTAAGTGATTGCGGGTTCTGTCAATACCACCTAATGACAAAATCAGCAATCACTTAGTTGCCAACCCAATATTAATGTAAAGTGTTCAAATTTATCAAACCATTTGATAATTTAATTAAAATGAAGAAACGATTGAACGATCTTTAAAATATTTCAATATTAAGTACTGATACGAAGCTTTGAGTTTAGTATAAATAATTATTAAAAAACAGAAAGAAGCTGGTGGCTATTGTAATCTTATTGGGTTGGCAATTAAGTGAGTGCGGATTTTGCCATTAGATGGCATTGACAAAATCCGCAACCACTTAGTTACCAATCCAATATTAATGTAAAGTGTTCAAATTTATCAAAGTATTTGATAATTTAATTAAAATGAAGAAACGATTGAACGATCTTTAAAATAATTCAATATTAAGTACTGATACGAAGCTTTGAGTTTAGTATAAATAATTATTAAAAAACAGAATGAAGCTGGTGGCTATTGTAATCTTATTGGGTTGGCAATTAAGTGAGTGCGGATTTTGCCATTAGATGGCATTGACAAAATCCGCAACCACTTAGTTACCAATCCAATATTAATGTAAAGTGTTCAAATTTATCAAACCATTTGATAATTTAATTAAAATGAAGAAACGATTGAACGATCTTTAAAATATTTCAATATTAAGTACTGATACGAAGCTTTGAGTTTAGTATAAATAATTATTAAAAAACAGAAAGAAGCTGGTGGCTATTGTAATCTTATTGGGTTGGCAATTAAGTGAGTGCGGATTTTGTCAATGCCATCTAATGGCAAAATCCACAACCACTTAGCTGCCAATCCAATATATTTCATGTGTTTCGTTTCTTAAATCCTAGTTTCCTGTGTGTCCTTCTAGGAATTCGCCAACTGACGCTGGATTCTTGACGGTAAATGTAAACCTAAGCCGTAGTTGATAGGTCTTTCGGAAGATTGTAGTTTGCGGTGTGGCAGTTTCTGCTCGCGTTCTGCTTCAGGATCGTACTCGCACTTCATCTTGTTTTGTGTCTCGCAAACTAATATGTGATACTGTTTGTTGAAGTTAGCCATCGCGAAATTTAGCTGGCTGTTCATACTCGCTGGAAGATTCTCGTGGAAACCGGAACATATTGTTTCGCATTCGCCTCGCTCATACGTATCTCTTATCTTGGAATCTCACTTTATCCTTGATCTTCCGCAAACTGTTTGCTTGTGAGAAAAACAATTATGATTTGCTATAACGATACGTTTTAATCCCAGCAATATTAATATATTCTTTCATGTATTACATTATTTGGTGTATGAGTAGTAGTCAAGCCACGTATTAGGTTAGCAACTAAGTGAGTGCGGGTTTTATCATTAGGCGGTATTGACAAAACCCGCAATCGCTTAGTTGTCAACCGAATAGATTGAAACGTAGAGGAAGATGATGTTACATGATGTGGCAGTGAGTCATTTGTTTTTTTTTTCGGTATTGAGCATGTATAGTGTGCCAGGATAATGAAACCTAAAAGTATATATAATGCGCAATTGATCGGTTTGTTTCGTACGTAATAAATCGTTGCTAATAAATTGTTTGCTATCAGTGCAACATTATACTATAGTAATAAAGCAAAATAACAGTAATAACGAATATGATAAGATTTAAAGGTTATAAATATATGGACATTCTAATTCATGTGTACATTCTAATTTAAACAACGATGACGAGGTCAACAATAGGAAGTCGACAGTCTAGTGAACAAATGTTGCAAAGAATGCCACAATGTTCAAATACTATTTCATCGTCCATTCCTGCTCGTATTTTGTGTTACGATGTTAGTGTGTACATTTAGTCACGTGTTGAATTTTACTAGCAATATGAAATAATATTATTGTTTATTGAAAAACAACTTTGCCTGTCAAGGTTTCTCGTTACGATGCTACGTTTCATTGTTAACGTTGAATGTATATGAAACAGGAGAAATTCTACGATATAATATTCGATCAATGTTTCTGTATCAAATTACGTTCGACAATACATTGGTATGTATTAACAGCGATCGATAATTGGCATAAAAAAAAATATTTCATTACTCGTTGAATTATTCGATCGTGAATTCCTCATTTGTTTTAATTGGTATTAAATTTCCTTCGAATTTTACAGCAGGGCTATCCACAAAGTATCGTAACGACTATCGATATGAAATATGGTTTATCGCTTTCCACGTACAATCGGCTTCTCTTGCAGAACGTTTTATATTTACGACCTTTGTTTATGACGATAAATCGTACGTGGATGGTCATGAATTTTTGACAGCTTTGATAAGATGATCGCGATAAAAGTGCATCTATCGTTTCAGAAATAAATGTGGGGATGGCTGAGAAATATTTGCGAATATAATTATGTGTCTGCTTTCGATTTATTCCACTAATATTATAGCAACGAGGAACGTCGTATTCACTTTTTATCATAACACTTGATTTTCACAAGTTTATTCATTGATTAGGACCAATAAATAATTTAGAAATCAAACTTTAAAAAGGTGCACACCTTAGAAACGATCAAAATATTGTCAGAAATCTTCGATCAATTTGGTACAAGAGACCGTCGACAAACCTAACCTATTGGATTGGCAACTAAGTGATTGCGGGTTTTGTCATTAGGCGGTATTGACAAAATCCGCAATTACTTAGTTGCTAACCTAATAAGTCACAAATTAGAAACTTCTAGAATTTTTAGAAAATATTCTTCGAAATTTCCAATCGATTTGACTATCAAATTCCAATTTTTAAAGTATTAAAGAAATTCTCAGAAATCTACGCTTCACAATTCAACATGAAAGGTTACTAAAAAACCTAATCCGAACTTGAAGTGTGGCATGTAAAGTTTGCAAAAATTTCTCGTAGATCCTTAGTGCATTCATAATGAAGATCTGACAGAAATTTTGAATCGATTTGGTGTCCAACATCACTGCTCGATCACGTTTAAAATTCTTCCGTGATCGTCATAAAAATTCGAAAACAGAGCAATCCTGTTCGCCGAAGCGGTGATCTGGAGGATCGATGGCTAGTGCACGTCGAGAGCAACTTATTGAAAACGGTTCGTCGCACCTGACGCCTCCGCCGTTGCTGGCCAGGTTTCATCCTGGCGACCGCTTACTCCGGAAACGTAGCTCGTGGGACACAGCGGCCTCGCGTTTCATGGGAAAACGGAACATATTGCCGGATCATCAATCCTGGCTGCACTGGGAATTTTATATCGTTCCACCGGGATGCTCTTACTTGACGTGTCCTGAGTAGTTTCTTATTTACTTCGTGCGCAATATTTTCTAAAATATTCTGTCTGGAAAATCGTCGTTGACTCTTGTTCGTTTAAAATCTTTGCAAAATGATTCTTCGGAATATCAATCATTGAGCATTTCTCTTGATGGTTTAGAATATTTCTACGATTATTCGAGACTTGGGACAGTGACAAATGGGATGAAAATATTTCCAAGATGGCTCTCTAAAATGTAAATCATTGAGAATTTCTCTCCTTTGTTTAGAATATTTTTACTATATTATCTTCTGAGACTTGGATCATTGATAAATAAGAAGATATTTCCAAAATGATTCTTCAGAATGTACATCATTGAGAATTTCTCTCCTTTGTTTAGAATATTTCTACTATATTATCTTCTGAGACTTGAATCATTGAGAAATAAGAAGAAGATATTTCTAAAATGATTCTTCAGAATATAAGTCATTGAGAACTCCTTTCCTTCATTTAGAATATTTCTACTATATTATCTTCTGAGACTTGGATCATTGATAAATAAGAAGATATTTCCAAAATGATTCTTCAGAATATAAATCATTGAGAACTTCTCTCCTTTGTTTAGAATATTTCTATTATATTATCTTCTGAGACTTGAATCATTGATAAATAAGAAGAAGATATTTCTAAAATGATTCTTCAGAATGTACATCATTGAGAATTGCTTGCATTGGTTTGAAATATTTCTACCATATTATCCTTTGAGACTTGGATCATTGATAAATAAGAAGAAGATATTTCTAAAATGATTCTTCAGAATATAAATCATTGAGAATTCCTCTCCTTAGTTTAGAATATTTCTACTATATTATCTTCTGAGACTTGGATCATTGATAAATAAGAAGATATTTCCAAAATGATTCTTCAGAATATAAATCATTGAGAATTTCCTCCTTTGTTTAGAATATTTCTACTATATTATCTTCTGAGAATTGGATCATTGAGAAATAAAAAGAAGATATTTCCAAAATGATTCTTCAAAATGCACATCATTGAGAATTTCTTGCATTTGTTTGGGATATTTCTACTATATTATCTTCTGAGACTTGGATCATTGATAAATAAGAAGATATTTCCAAAATGATTCTTCAGAATATAAATCATAGAGAATTTCCTCCTTTGTTTAGAATATTTCTACTATATTATCTTCTGAGAATTGGATCATTGATAAATAAGAAGATATTTCCAAAATGATTCTCCAGAATATAAATCATTGAGAATTTCCTCCTTTGTTTAGAATATTTCTACTATATTATCCTTTGAGACTTGGATCATTGATAAATAAGAAGAAGATATTTCTAAAATGATTCTTCAGAATNATAAATCATTGAGAATTTCCTCCTTTGTTTAGAATATTTCTATTATATTATCTTCTGAGACTTGAATCATTGATAAATAAGAAGAAGATATTTCTAAAATGATTCTTCAGAATGTACATCATTGAGAATTTCTTGCATTTGTTTGGAATATTTCTACTATATTATCTTCTGAGACTTGGATCATTGATAAATAAGAAGATATTTCCAAAATGATTCTTCAGAATATGAATCATTGAGAATTTCCTCCTTTGTTTAGAATATTTCTACTATATTATCTTCTGAGACTTGGATCATTGAGAAATAAAAAGAAGATATTTCCAAAATGATTCTTCAAAATGCACATCATTGAGAATTGCTTGCATTGGTTTGGAATATTTCTACTATATTATCTTCTGAAACTTGGATCATTGATAAATAAGAAGAAGATATTTCCAAAATGATTCTTCAGAATATAAATCATTGAGAACTTCTCTCCTTTGTTTAGAATATTTCTGCGATGATTTTTCAAGATTTAAATCAATGAAAAATGAGCAGATATTTTTCCCATAAATCTGGAATATTTCTACAATGTTTCTTTTCCATTTAGACTGGAGAGTATTTAAAAAAAAATTTCTTTTTACAGGAGCAATATAAAGAGATTTTATTATTCCATCTTGCTGGATGTGTGAATACAATGAAACTATGAAACGAGGATTTCCCACTCGACAAAGCAGCCCAGTAGAGTAGATTGTCATGCAAGCACAATCAAATTTTACGATTATAGAGCTGAAAGAAGTAATATACCTTCAAATTGAGGATAAAAATCTGAACGCATAGGTCAACGTATCGCATGACAGTGGTAGAAAGAACATTGCTAGGGTCGTTAATTAAATATTCTAATCGTAAAAACAAATTATTTCAATCCCTAAAGCTTCTATAAATTATACTACAATCCTCCTTCTTCTCATTTTCCATCACATTTAGAATTTATTATTCATAACCAAACTATGTAATAATACCACTGTATATAGTTGAAACAAATACCATGCACCACACATATTAATTCTACTCAAATAACTCGTTTTAAATTCTACTAAACCAATTCCCATTTTCCCCCAATAAATCAACTATTTTTCATTTCCATTACATCTACTATTCACTATCCATAACCAAATGGTGTAATGTTACAGTAGAAATTGGCTAAAACAAACATTGTGAGTCGCGTATGAAATGTTCACACACATACTCAAGTTCTCCAATTTTTCCTAAAATAATCCAACCATTCCAATTCCATCACAGTAATTACTAGTTATTATCTCTTCTTACATTTATTTATATTACTATTAGTTACTAAATTAAATTAGTATTCGCTATCAAGCGCCATCTTTAACTTTTACCTTGTACCCCCAAACAAATTGTTTCCGTTAAATCTGTCAAGATTCTATTTTCTATTGGATTGGCAACTAAGTGATTGCTGATTTTCTCTTCATGTCTTTATATCATGCAAATGTACGGAGGAACGTTGCAGCCAGACAAGTGGTTAATAATACGTCTGTCGATAATGCGCCATGTTAGTTTCCGTTCACTTAGCCGCCATGCTGGCCAACATTAAGGACTTCCAATCGAGGACAAGCTCGTTAGATTCGGTGTCTTTTTCGACAGGAAGTTGCTACGACTGCTCCTAACCTTACATAATATCACTCGATTATGGACCAATGCCAATTGTGTTAGCAAAAGCAAAGAAATTCGGAAGTGATCGTGTAGTGGTTGATTATACAGTGAAGTGGAAGTTGAAGTGGAATTGGTATTTGATTTGGAAAGTTGGATCGTATTTCCAATCGAAGCTCGTTTTCAATTTTGCAGTTTCTTGTTTCATGTGAATTTGATAGGAATAATACAAATTTGCTGATGAGATGCATTCAATTAATTATCTTTCTTTATGGTTATTAAAGTCTTCACGATTCGTGATTATTAATTTAATTCTGATAATCCGTTCTTGTTTTATCATTTACGTAGCATCTCGTGAAATTTGTTGAAATTGGATGCGAAACTCGAATTTCGCCTACCAAATTGTGGCTACCAAAGTTTTCTATAAAAAAAGGGGGGGAGGGAAAAGAAAAATACCTTTGTTTGAAAAATTTCTAAAATCAATTTACAAGGTTTAAGTACAAATTTAGGTACAATTTACATTCTACCGGAGTCTGTATTATGCACAAAATTCATCAGTCGGTGCCTCAACATTGGAGAAAAGCTAGAAACTTACAACTTGGAGAAAGTTGCAAAATGATTATGAGTTACCAGCTGAGCAAAATGCTTGTTCGTCGTGTATCAAACTTTGAAAAGGTTATTACTTGCAATAAGTTGTAAAATAACATTCGTCAGTTACGTATACTAAGTCGTTTATATACAAAACTTATCGGTAGTGGCTCAAAACTTCGAAAAATCATTACCTCGACAAATTTTTAAAATAACATACACGATATATCTAAATGAAAAATAGCTGCGATCAAGAGCAATTTTTTATCTTCAATTTTTATTATTACCATTTCTTATTATACAGCCGAATATATTTTTATTAAGAGAGCAATGTTTCTAGAGCAAGCTAAGTCTAAAAAGTTAATTTTCAATCGGCCAATTTTAATATAACGAGACTTTCTTCTTATCTGACATCGTTGTTAACTAATTTCACTAATAATATTAATTTTATCGGGTTCTGACTTTCATTTCAATGATATAAAATTTTCCTAATCATATAAAAGTATTACCAAATGATACAAAATTTATTACAGTCCTATTCGATTAATTATATAATTGCAATAATAAATACAGAAGTGCACAAACAATTTTTCTACCCACTCTAACTGCACGGTGCTATTAAAATGATTGTACGTTCGTCCTCGTGCACGATGAGCGTTCGTGGTCACGGAGGAAACATATGGAGACAGAAGTTATTCGAGGGGCGCAGCTGACTTGACTACAAATATCGTGGCTGGTGTTGCAGAAACTCGATATGAACGGTGCCGCTCGCCCTTGTGCCAATAAACTGTATTGCGGCTCGTATCTCGCCTCTAGAGCCATTAGCTTGTCGAATCCTAATGTCGACCGCGATTATTACGATCTGCCAATCGCCTATTTCAAATGCGACTCGCGATCTTTAACGTTTTACGTTTCCGGTCTCTGGTTATCTCGCTCGGAATCTTTCTCGGCTTGTGCATTTGGTCTACGATGGAGAACTTAGTGGAGTTAAATTTAAGTTCGTCTATGAGACGTGAAATTTTCCGAAGATTCCTCTCTTCCAGGGAAAATATAAGAAGGTCATTGGTTTACAACAGATTTCTAAAATTGGTGTCTACAGAGTGTGAATTAATTTGTCATTGGAATTGTTAATTTTTGCACGTGGTCGTTTATTTATTTAGGATTTTTCAGTATTTGTGACCAGTCTTCCACAGTAACTCGTCTCACCTGTTTTCTTATCCCCGAAAACATTCATTTTGCCGATCTGACAGCCTCGAATCTCTGCCAACCTCTGACAGCCATGTCACATTTAACGCGTTGAATTTCACGGGACTTTTATATATTAGGTTGGCAACTTTGTCGATAGGTGGTATCGACGAAATCCGTAATCAGTTAGTTGCCAACCTAATATATATAAAATTCCCAGTCCTGTACAGTCTGTTGTATTGGCAACTAAACGATTGCGGATTTTGTCAATAGGTGATATTGCCAACCCAATATTGTGTCGTAATGGGTTGAGATATACTACATGATAACATTTTATTTTTGGGAAATATTGTATATATGTATATATATATTTTCGCGCTATTTCTTTGAGAGTGTTATCTGACTCATACACATTGTAAAAAATTTAATTCATGCAATTTGTCTTATTTTAAAGGCACTCGCAGCTAAGAAATACCACTTGGTTACCATTTTCTTAATCACATCCTTCCTCGTCCGATCTTATCACTCATCCTTGCGTACTATACTCTTTATGTTATTCTTAATCTGGTTACTGTACACTAATTGTCTACAACAAGTCGCTACTATTCTAACACTATTATATCCGCCAACGACTCTGTCGCTAATTGTCTGCTGGTTGCACCTTTTAATCTCTGGTATCTTCTGTGCCATTTCTTTCTTTACCTTTTTAATCCTATCTTCCTTAACCATTCCTTCATCAGTTCAGATCTTCTATCTCTTAGATTAATTCTCTATGCTTGTGTTTAGTTTGCCTACTTCTATGCAGTCTGTTGTATTGGACTGGCAACTAAGTGATTGCGGATTTTGCCAATACTACCTAGTGACAAAATCCGCAATCACTTAGTTGCCATTACAACAGAATGTACAGGAGTACTGACTACTAGAGATGTAGTGCAACTGACGTTGTAGAAAATTTAATCTATGAGGTTTATCTTGTTTGAACCATGTTAAAGGACCTAGTAACGTGGGTCACCGAGCCATCGCGACAGTCAACGTGTTAGAAAATCTTTCTCAAACGAATCTCAGTTAGTCGGATGAATTCGCCTCGAAAACGTCGATCGGTGTTTCCGCTCGCTTCAGAATGACGCCGAGTGTTTGCACCAGGTGAGCAACGGAAATGGCGAAGCTGTGCAAGTGAACATAAACGCGGTGTTTCGTACTGCACCACATTTCTCACGCATCTGGCCAGAATCCCGTTTGGATTACGTCGTAGAAGGAGGTGGAACGCGCAGCAACCAAGAAAGGGGTTGGGCTGGTCTTTTCACAGGAAATTGTGGTTCTGTGAATGCCGTTTGAACTACTCAAGAGCGTCCAACCGATGCCTGATTTCGGGAATCAGTGCCAGGCAGCCCCGGATCCTCGCATCATCCTCGTTTGAGAACACCTCAGGCATGAAGGAGCGCGAGATGAAACTCTTTGGCTGCCGATGGTCCTTTTGGAATTTCGCGACTAATCTCGCAGGTTCGTCATCCGGATATTATTGAACAAACGAATGTCACACAGCAGATACTATTCATCTCTCTCTGTCTCTCTCTGTCACTTATTTGCCCTCGCGCGTTTTCTTCCCTGATCATCTGATCATCGACTAATGCTGAAACAGCGAGAAGACAGGGGAAATCGGGCGAAAATTACGAAACCACTGCGGGACCCGCATTCTCAAGTCTCTGTAGAAACATTTTTATTGTCAGAACTTTCTAAATTCAACTTTGAAATGGCTAGTTTCTTGGTAAACGGAGCTATGGCCGTGTAAGATGTACTTAGAGGTGTTTGGTGAATGGAAGGATGCTTTTGTAGAATAACAAGACCAAGTCGATCGTTCGCCTGGTTTTAGTTTCAGATGATGTTTCGTAGATGCGCAGCGATTGGGAAATTCCGTTTTGCTCTTTCAGTGTTGAAGTTATCGTTACGTTATCGTTGATTCCCGCTCTTAGATGGAATTGTTTCATTTAAAAATAGCTGGTATTTCGATTGTACATAATATTGATCCTTCGTACTTCTGTCTTCTTTGTCTTTATTTTTCAACGAAGCATTTTCCTCCGTTTCACCTTTGTAGTATGAAATTATGTATCGTCAAATGATACGAAATTTAATGCACTTGCATCTAATTAATTAGTAGATACGTAGATGTTATAGTAAATATAATAGTGCACCTATAGTTGTAGCTACGATAGGTTTATTAAATCGAGAAACGTGGAACCTCTATCTAAGTGAACGTGAACCAGAATCCATGACGACTGATCATCGACTAATGCTGAAACAGCGAGAAGACAGGGGAAATCAGGTGAAAAGTACGAAACCACTGCGGGACCCGCATTCTCAAGTCTCCACAGAAACATTCTCATTGTCAGAACTTTTTACATTTAAATGATCCTCGTAGATAGCAAATTACATAGCCGGAAGCGCGTTCATCTGACTACCTTCTTTTACCAACTAGCGAAGATTTCGCCAAAATTGGACACGCGCCGTTCCACGTAGCAATCCGCTGATTGTAAATTCGACCGTGAAACGTCTTCACCGGGTGGTAGGAAACGTCGAATGGAGTTTTCGTATCGATATCGAAGGAATCGACGAACGAAACGAGGCCATTGTTGATTCGACCCAGTTTCCCCTAGAAATTTTCTAGCTTCTCATGGCGATTCGTTTGCGTTAGGGAAATTTTGCTAGAAATTGAAACGAAGAAATTACTATAATCTGAGATGTAACTGACATACGTGCCAGATCCAGAATGGATGTTGTGTTTAAAATTAATCGCCATAGTAAGTGATATTGCGCTTCGTTGACGACAGACCAAACACTATTGGGCTGGAAACTAAGGGACTGCGGATTTTGTCAATACCACCTAATGACAAAATCCGCAACCACTTAGTTGCCAACACAATAGATGACCAAATTTGGCAACTCGAAAATTGTCGCTGATGTACCATAGACATCTAACTATGAAGCGCAATAAAATCCTTAATTATTTGCCTAATTGTTTGCTGAATTATTTGAAGTGGTGAATTGCGGATCTCACTTTTTGCGATTTTTATAACATTCGGTCATCAGGCTTGCGTATAGCATCTGTAGGTGCTACAGTTGCTTGTTTTTCGATTGATCTGCGATGAAGTAACAGCCCGTCACGATTTAAAGGTTATCCGTAGTATCAGTAATCATCAGCCGCTAAGTGAATTCATTGATCTCGCGACTATTGTGTACGAACGTTTGCTTCATCAGAGTTGGGCAACGACGTTACCGCAAACTGGCTCAGTTGTATCATTGCTCTTGATGATGGAACGTGATTGTCATCTGTTCAGATGCACCTCATCACTGCTAGGTATCCTGCGGCTATTTCCATCTCGATTTTCTTCGATTTCGCGCAAATTGTTTCCATTTCTTGTGTATAGGGCGTCTGGGTTATATTGGGTTAACAACTAAGTGGTTGCGGATTTTGTCAATACAACCTAATGACAAAATCCGCAACCACTTAGTTGCAACCTAATATATCTTCTTCGGTTGATTACAGAAAGTACAGTATTTTGTGTGTAATTTGAGTGATATCGAAGGACGAGTAGCTTTCAAAGAATATTTTGAAAAATAACAAAGAATCTTCTGTGGCGCATAATTTCATTGTAAAATTTTCATTTATAACATACGCGCACAAACAATAGTGACGTTATAAATTTGGTTAATGCTTTATACGAATTTCTGTATAAATATGGCAACATTGTACATGAATTTTAGGTTATGTATGAAATTAAAAATACTTAGAATTGTTTACAACATTCCTTCAATGACGTTATATTTTTTTAACCGGCCTTTTCCAATATATTGAAGTTCGGAAAAAATCCGTTACCGACCAATTTGTGAAGTATTAGGTTGGCAACTAAGTGGTTGCAGCTTTATCAATGCCACCTAACGACAGAATCCGCAATCACTTAGTTGCCAATCCAATATTAGCAAAACTTGTCAAAGTCGAATGACACGATAATATTTGTCAACTCAAAGTTTCCTCGAGAGTTAGCATTCCTATTGGTATTAGTATTAATAAATATAGTATTAAAAGTTAAACATTATGGCGTAATATATTTCAATCTATTACAATTTTCAGGACGAACTACCAAAAATTCACGTATTCGCCTTCTATGTTGAAATTTAATATCCCCGGAAGAGGGCGTCCATTGTACATTGATCACGTGATCCTTCATCCTACTCGCATAATTTCTCTCTTTCCTTCTCGATCCTCTAATTTCCTCTAATCTGTTCCAGTTTAACCCTGCACGCGTATCATCGCTCAACCAGATTCTTTCAAAAGTTAAATGAACTCGTTTACAGAATTTTATCTTGCCCGTGCGCATTTCGGTAACATTTATCCCGAACATAACCAAATTTATTCCCTTTGTTTCCTTCTCCGGTCGGATGCGATTTCAGGCCAACAGCCAGTCGCGTTCTCCTTTCACTCTGCTTCTCCTCCCTTCTGTCTCTTTTATCTCGTTTCTCCCTATCCTTTTCTCATTCCACCCGATCGTCTCGTCGTCAACGTGCCATTGATCGAGAGAGACCGGAGTAATATCCGTTTGAGGAATCAGCACGGAAGCTCTGCCAGTATCTCTGTTTCCGGTGCAGACGTTCGATCCCCTTTGATCGCGCATTCTTTTTGCCCCGCCGTCTGTTTATTTATTAACCGAACGGATGAAGGCTCTTCGCTCGGTGTCATATCTCCTTTCCAACTTCCTCTTTCGCATCCAAGCAAATAGGAAGCGAGAGAATGTGTTCTCGTGTGGTTCGATGATGTGCTTCGGTGAAATGTTACTTTTGTAACGCGTGCGTGCGCGTTAGACTGTGCTTGTTTCTAGGTTAGGTTGTTTCGATTGAATTTGAAATTGAAAAGTGATTTATGGTTTTTTCGCAGATGTTTGAAGGGAAAGAGTTGACGGACGTAGTACTGTGCCTGTTCGCGTAGCGTTGTGTGTTTGTGAAATATCTAGAGTTCGTGGATTTTAGTTTTAGATCTTTGAAGGCTGTTTAATAACCCTTTGCACTGCTATGTAGAGTGTGACTTGACATCAGTTTTTATCTCAGCAGCTCCTTTGTCGAGTCCTACTCGACATTCTTTCATGTCCCACTTTTTTTTGTGATTGCATCCTGGAAATTGTTTCAAGATATATCATACACTTAAAAATTAGAAAATACAACAATAGTGTGAATAAAACTGGTATTTAAGTGAATTTCTTTCTTCTTTTATTTATTTAAATTGTCTTATTCTTTGGTTAAAATAGATTTCAAATAGAGCACTTAAAAGCTACTTGGTAACGAAATTGAAATAAAATTCGCAATGCAAAGGGTTAAAGGAAGAAAATTGTAAAAAGATACGGGTTTTCAGGCAGTTCTATTACGCTTTCCAAGGAATCCTGTAAATACAGCAAATTAAGTTTAAAAGATACTGTTTGTCACGCTGTTACCTTTCTCTGCTTTTCAATGTATGCGATTGATCGCTGTAACTCCTCAACAGCTACCATCTCAGTATATTATAGTTTTTTAATGCTGAGAAAAAATGTTGAAAAATTGTTTATGTAAAATGCTGGCACAGGTGACAAGAATACATCGTCCGTATTTTAGCGGATCTGTGAAAGCGAAATAATAGTGAAATTAGGAGGGCTGGCATTTTTATTCGAACGTAAATACTACCTAATTCACGAGAACAATTACGTACCTGTTCCTGGGTCAGTCGTAACCCACCACCCATTAACGTGGATAATTTCATTACTGCTGGCTGCACGATCTACAATTATGAGCCGGTCTTTTGCTTTCGTGCGCGATTCCATAGTCGTTAAATACATTGGCGTAGTCCTCGTATTCTCTCTGGTGCGATTTAAATCGAAAAGAAATGAACAATTGCTATTGGCTGGTTATCGAGCATGCTACGCGGAATTATGTAACGTGTAAAACGTGTCAGAAAATGTAAATGTACATGTTTCTATCTATAGTTATAATTAGCTGGCACAAGTGCCACAGATATGGATTTTACGGGTTTCGTAAAATTACGATATTACAAAATGTGAACGTAGAAAAGTACGTTGCTCGAGGTATGCATCTGTCGTTTTCATCGAACGTTCTCTTCTGCTGAATAATCGAACGATGTTAGTGAAAAACGTTCAATAACGTAAAATGTAAATTGCAAGCTCGAAGGAAGCTTGTCCCTAGAATTGCTCTGTGTTTCGTTTCTCTAGTATAACAATACAAATATTAAACAAATTCAACAAATACTAGCGCAAATTCTACTACCTAATCGTGTGTCGATTCGAGGTTATTTAACGTTCCGCAAGTAAGGTGAAATATTGGTACTTTAGTTATGACAAGAAATTTTATTACAAACTGACAGAGTAACGATACAGAACAGAGTAGACTGAACTAGACTATCGAGTACTGACTTGGGAGGGCTCTTATATCAAGGATTTGGCTCTTGTGGAGGGGTTATCGCTGGACATAGGTATGTGAGAGCCGGCTATTCAGTCACTGTTTTATTATTATTTCGATAGCTGTGGTATGCAGGATGTTTCGTCTGCTTGATTACTATTCTCAAGAGGGTGGTCCTCTTGAGCGTGTGACACGTGCAATGTTCTTACCCTTTTTGGAAATAAAGAATTAAAGAATTTTTTAATTAATTGAAGAATTATTTAAATTACAAAATTATTTAAAGAAATAAAGAATTTCAAAGGAGAATTTCAATTTCGATTAGAATATACCCCTTTTTTTCTTCACGATTATCAAAATTTAGAGCTTCTTCAGAGCTTTATGAAATGAAAAGGATTCCATTCGATTTGATATTTCATGAACATAGAACGAGATGAAGTTCTGAATATTCCGCAAGCCTGTTCGCTTCGTTCTCAGTTTTTCAGATGTCTGGCGAAGATATCCACCGTTACATCCGCCTTCGCTCGTATTTACAACACCGTATACGAGTGTGTGTTGCTATTTCATGTGTGCGTTATTCGCGACACGTTCAACGGGGAGCGGCATTACGAATCACGCCAGCTTCCTTATTCAATATCCGAGTTCGACGACGCTGATGTCGCGTGATAGGCGTTCCTTATTCGCTTCAAGAACTTCCTGGACACGGATATGTATCTAATACAGTAGCATGCAAAAGTTTTACCAGCTACTGAATAAAATTGTTTTGTTTCACAAATGAATTTAAGAATATTTGATAATACTTTATTATTAATATTATTATTTAATTTGAGAATTGGCAATTATTTGAAGAAATACATCGATTTCTTTGCAAGAATTAATTTTTTTCGGCTTTCTTTTTAACGATAATTCTGGAAGAGAAATGCTGCTGAATAAATTTGTTAATAAGTCATTATTAATGTTAATTAATGCTGTTCTCTTATTCAAATGTTCTTACGTACTTTGTAAGATGTTGGCTGCTTATTTTTGAAATATCTCGTTTTAATTTGTATAATACGAAGCATTGAATAAAAAGAAGGGATATGATGAAATTTTGAAATATTTCATTTTACAATCATTCGTATCACACGAAACAAGTGTTATTAAATATAATGAAATACCATGGAAGCAATATAAATGTTGAGAATTGTCTTAATCGGCGAAATAAATGTATAGCAACACTTACATTAAACATAGAACTGATATCAAAATAGTTTCAGATTTATTTAATATGTGATTTACAAGATATTCGTGGATACACATTTGCACGCGTCTCAGCACTCTATGTCGCCATCTTCTATACCACTGTAACTACCAACGGAACCGTTGTATTCATCTGTTTTACGAGACGCTGTGCACGCACATACTGCCACACACTCATACTCATATATGTGTGTCACTACTACGTTAACCTAGTGTAGCACACAAAATTACACGTATCTCATTAATAACCGCCCAATAATATGGTCTACTACTAGACTAGAACTAACTACTAGAACTAACAAAAATTGGATCGTGCAATTCCAAATCCATGAATTAAAAAAATATAAAATGTACAAGCATCGTCGAAACGTAAAAAAGAAGCGCATCCAATCTTGTTCCTCTAATACTATCTTTCTTCTTCTAATTGCAAATCAGAAAAAAGGTACGACTCGTTCCACTTATCTGGGGACCATGTTTCACAGAAATATTCTGTGCAAAGGCGCGGTAAATGGAACGTGGCCGGTGAAAATTGTTTCATCGTGTAAACGACCTTCTTCGTTCCTAGTTTCTTTCAATTTTTACGCAGCCTGAACAAAAGGGACTGCGTGTAATGCAAGCACACGGAACAATTTTGGTAACTGGCGCGACCTTGACGATAATTAACCGCATGTATGCTGGTCGAATATCGACGGCTGCCATATTCGCTGCACTAACTTCCTATTGACGTAGCAATCGAATATGAAACGGCTGGTAATGGATATCGATTGTTTCGAGCGCTCATTGTTCCAGTGTAAATCAGACGAATCAAGAAGCTTTCGATACTTTGGATATAAAAAATAATTAATCGTTGCGAAGAGAAGGAGACACAAGCCTCTCAGAAGCTGTTGAGTTGGCAACTAAGCGATTGCAGATTTTGTCAACACCACCTATTGACAAAATCCGCAATCACTTAATTTCTAACCTAATAAATCAATCAATTCCACTTCTCAAATTCGTTTCAAACTTCACCAATATAATCGCGACAATGCTGTATCGTTATAGCAACGATGAAATTTTTCTAAACGTTTCATGCAACGCAGAGCTTGCATAAATGGTAGAATATTTTTGCGAGCCGCGGTATATTGAAACTTTATAGTGAAACTGTGTAAACGTATGTCACAGTTTATCTACGTTTTTCGCGAAAATAACAAATAATACGCTATACACCTTGATGGTTCTAAATCATTATCATCGGTGATATCCGTGGTTTAGTAATGTGCCACGTTAGTCATAGATAAATGCGTTGTTATGACATTCAGTCGAAATGAATTTCAGCGATGAACTATGACAGCAATCTTAGATTTCCTCTACGATAATTACTTCCATCAATCTCTCAGTCTTCTAATAAAAACACGTAACATGTTGTAACTACCAGAGATAAATGTATCATCACGTAAGCAGCCAGAAAAAGTCAGATAAACGGCCTTCCGCTATTTAATCACAAGTGTAATATTATTTGTTCGACTATATTTTTCATCAAACGACTTTTCTTCCTTACCGACGCGCTCTTCCCTCAGAAAACATCTTCAACTGTATTACCGCGTTAATTGACGCTACTTATAGCGTTGGCAACTAAGTGATTGCAGATTTTGTCAACACCACCTATTGACAAAATCCGCAATCATTTAGTTGCCAACCCACGGATCGTCAAAGTGAAACTGTCAAAATGCCAAAGTGTACGTGTGTGTCATAAAAAATGTCACAATATCTCGCAGCCTAGCCAGAAGGGGAATTTCCAACGACGTTTTTTTCCTCTCTTTTTTCCGGTCCATTTCGGTTCGATCCTGTGTTCCCGCAGGCGGAAGCGGCTTCACACGGTCCGCACAGTCAATAGCGCGGTTCAATTTTTGAAGTGTACATATAATATATGGAGATACGTAGGTAGCTGCCAATTTACCGGGGGCCTGGACCTGCGATCCCTTCGTTCTCCACTGAGAGGTGACTTCGACCAACGCGATGCGCGATCCGGAAAAATAGCAGCGTCGCATAGCGCGACATTTGAACGAGGATATGGGGCGAAAATCAAAATTCGCTGGCCACGTTCGCAGAACGTTTAAGAATTTAAAATACAATTTAATGTAATCAATAATGCATTATTATTAAACAGATACTTTTACCTACATATATAAATATAAATAAATTTGCTCAAAATCTTTAAAAGTAAATATTATTATATTATACCATACAAACCCCCAATAAATACAGTATAATACAAATATATTCTACTTATAAATAATTTCATTTATGTATATATATATAAATCTATTTATAAACTTAAAATTTTTTAATTTTGTTTTATTTTTATATGACAAAATTATATTACTTGCAACATTATTGTTCATATAATATTTATATTTTTTTTTAAATTTAACCCACTCAACAAAACTATTTATTTATATATATATAATTAAATATAAATATACACCTCACCTTGTTATTCATATAAAATAAAAATTTAAAATACAATTTAATATAATTAATAATGCATTATATTGCAAACGTAATGCTCTTCCTACAATGAACAACTTGTTCACACGAAACGTCATTATCGCACGTGAAAAATGATTAAAAAGCCGAACTATGTTGTCGATCATAATCGACTAATGGGAACTGTGGAACAAATCGCCATATCAGTGGCAGATTTCCGATGTTGGCCTATGTGTAACACCATGTTTCGAAAAATACCACACGCAATACCGTTATTAAAGCTATTTAATTATACAGGGTGGTTGATAATTGGTGGTAAAAGCGGAAAGAGGGTGATTCTACGCGAAAAAAGAAGTCGAAAATATAGAATAAAAATTTTTCGTTTGAGGCTTCGTTTTCGAGAAAATCGACTTTGAATTTTGGCTCGGTACGCCTGCACTTTATCACGTCTCGTTATAAAGTGGATATTATCGCGGTTTAAGTTTGTTTTTGCCGTAACGTAAAATTAGGAATACATAATGAAATAATATGAAGTAATCATAAAGTTTATTATTACAAAAATTGCTGAAAAAAAAAATGAAAAATTTTTATTCTATATTTTCGACTTCTTTTTTCGCGTCGAATCATCCTCTTTCCGTTTGTACCACCAGTTACCAACCACCCTGTATAATTTACAATATATATAATGTATAATTGAATAATCCATAAAATATAAAAAAATATAAATTATATACAATTATATTATATTATTTATATTTTGTAATGTTATTTGTTTGCAAATTGTAATTATTAGCTTGGGAACTAAGTGATTGTGTATTTTAAATGAGAAGAAAAATTCAAAAATTTTGCTTAAAAATATAACTTTATTCGTTTTCGTCTATCACCTTTTGCCATCTTTCAGGCAGTGTCGTAATTCCGTGTTCATAAAGCTTCTGATTTTTCCCAGCAAAAATTAAATACTCTGTTTTGAGGAAACTTTTCTTCTTCGAAAAACACCGTCAGAACAGCTCGGTTTGCAGCGAAGCGTAAACCTGGCCGCTGACGATCCTTTGTTAATAATAAAAATATTTTTAATAAAATAAAATATATTACTGAGGCGAGTACTATTATTGTTATCGTTGTTATTAGAGCGAAGCTGCGCCTATTCGACGCGGTTGGAAAACAAGAAACGTTGGACAAATGTGTCAGTCGGATAATACGAATTCGCCAGTTCTTCCTTCCTTCGCTTATCATTCGTATTTATCATTCGTATAATCGGAGATAATTCTCATATAACTGCATTTCGCTGAGCTGCAGTTCGTAAATACTAAGACAAAGACTTTTATCCGCATAAGCGTGACCGTCGCGTGACCTGAAGTCGGTAATAAGAGTTGAAGAACGTATTTGGTAAATCGGGCATTGCGGTGATATAAGTTTGCATAAACGCAGTTCTACTTATTCTAATTATAGTTATGTTAACCAACACTGGTTTCAAAGTATTGAGGTGTCAATTCAAGGACGTTGTGGAGGCCGCTAATGAAGTAGTTTCTTCAGGGCAGGGAAAATGCAAGGGTTGCATGGAGGATTTAAAAAAAAAGGAAGAAAAAAAGCAACGTTCGTAGGCAACGTTTGCATGTTTGCAGATGGTGTCGTTTTGACCCAACGTCGGAATTTCGCCGAGTTCAGCGTTTCCCGCGGAAACTGCCTTTGTCAATCGGCAACCGGCATTCGAACCGGATTGCCCCTTAAGAGGAGCGAGCTTTTTCATGTTCCCTTGATTCAACCTATGTGTGCAGACCTCTATGCCTTGCTGATCACGCTTTCGAGACAAAAACGTGGGAATTTCTGTCGACCCAGAGCTTTCGCGTGCACTTCGCCTCAACTTCCTTCGAAATTTCACGTATTTTTGGCCTGGCAGAAATGACAATCGAAAATTTGAGAATTTAATAATCTGTGGCGACAATCGGCAACAATGTATTTCGCCGAAGCGAAATGCCTAATGAGTCGTGAATATCCCAACGGTCCTTCCGTCGAATGTTCGAGAAAGAAGCGTGCGTGGCAACCGTGGCGGACGCCAAACAAACGCGTGAATAGTGGGGATATTGAGGGGTGACGAAAAGAAAAGAATCGCATCCGATCGACAGTTAGGTTCGAACTAGAAAGCGATAAAGTCGAGTTGTAACCGGGCAGCGAAACCGAGAGCGATACGTGACGCGTTCAAACGAAGACAGTTGCTAATAAATATATTGTTGACCTAAACACCGAGTGAATATTTAACGCACTACACCCAATATCACCTCAGATCGTTGGGCCATTCTATTCTGTTCTATCGAATATCGTTGCTTCTATATACCAGTTATTATTTATTTATTCTATATACCAGTTATTTCGTTGAAAAAGTGGAATATCTTTATGTCGAAGAATACTCCGATTTTACAATGTAAGGTTTCTTTTTTAACACATTGTTGACCGGTCACGTGTTAACTCGTGTTTTCATGGCCGAACGTTGCCGACTGGCCACGAGTAACTCCTGATGCGCTTTTTTTCGCTTCGACGTCATTTTCTTAGTGTGTTGTTGGAGATGATACAGTGCAATTGTTGGTCAGCATGCTTCAAACTGTGTCTCTGGTTTATAAAACCTGTCAAGTTGCGTCCTTTGTTGTAGAAAAATGTCAACAATGGCGGAACGTACCAATGAAGAATCTTTCAATGAATTGTGCGCGGATGTTTTATTTGATTGTCCGAGTGATCGTGAGTCAAATTGTGGTGACTTGGAAAATGATACTGTGTCAAAAGATAGTGAATCTGGTATTAGGCCTCCAAAATATCATTAAACCTACGTGTATATTACCATACAATAAGCATATGAAAAAGGGGTAGATCGTGCAGACCAGTATTTGGCGAACAGCAGTATTTTACGAGAAACTTTAAAGTGATCCAGAAAATTAGCATTTTTTCTGATAAACTGCACCTTGTTCGATGCATATAAAATGTGCTGTATCAATCTGCCAGAAAATAAAACAAGATACAACAAATTTCTACTGGAAGTAGTTAGAGAATGGATAACTGTGTATTCCAAAGAATGCAGCATTGCGCCTGACACTTCACGAATTTCTAAAACAGCTCCTTATTATAATGATGCATCCTTCAGGCTTTTCGGACAACTAAGAGGCCATGTGTTAGAAAAAATAGTCACTGGCAGAAAAACAAATCCGACTAGAGCGTGTAGAGTATGCTCGTCAAAAGGAAAACGCAGAAACTAGATATATTGCAAAAGCTGTTGTGTATCATCACACAGAAAAAGAAATATCAAAAGTTGAATAATAAGTAGAATTTATTCAAGTTTATTTATATTGCGTTACTTGCACATCCAATTGCGAAATAATAGCCGGTGACACGAGATAAATTCTCAGTAAAATTGCCGGTCAACAATGTGTTAGCAGACCCTACATTTCGTGTAAATTTAATATGTTTGAATCTAATTAATTAGCATATAAAATGCCGCAATAAATAAAGTGGTGCACAAATGTTTTTTGTAGGCATGGAATTGTGGGAGATTAAATACTGAGATACTTGTGTGGCAAGCAGTCAAGTGTATTTAAAATATCAAGTCTACGTACAGACTAAAAGTCAGAACAGATAATACAGAGAATAGCTGTGAAGTCGCGAATCGGTGTGTGTATCGTCGTTGTAACGGTTTCTACTCATCGTTCGCGATCGCGTCCGTTTCTTTATACCAGTCGAGGGGAAGTCGGAAAGTTCGAATTCGTCTTCGTTCGACGGTTACATGTAGCGGCGTTTGTTTATTCTTTCTTATGTGTAACCTAATGATCGTCCTACTCCGAGGTGAACAGCGTGACTCATACTCAGTGCCGCTACAGAATGTACTTTTCGAAGAACATATAGTCGTTAGATCGACTATCTTAGCTTGCAATATTCTCGTAAACGTGCTCCTATTTACACAAACGATAGGAGATCTCGGTTCAAGTTAATGATTCGGGTCGTTCAAACGATATATTTCTTCGTTTTTTTTTTTTTTTTTTGCATCGATCAGATGAAAGTTGGACGCTTGAGAAGTTTCATATGAAACCACGGGGCCGCGGTGTTCCATTTGCTTTCATCTTGAACTACTTCTTCGTCTTGATATTTCAGTAAAAAGTTGTTTGCGTCAAAGTTGCTTGCTTCTTCCTGTTTTTTTTTCCTCGATTGTCAACAATCCGCATCGTTCCATTTTAAACTGTGTTTCTAGCCAAAACGTTTCATATTCCGAGAGTAATTTCTTTTCTTAAGCAACGAACGTTACCCTTTACTTTGAAGGATCGGTCGACTTCAAACTTTCGCCCTGCAAAATTTTACATCACTTTCCCGTTTGAATTTTTTTTGGCAAATCCGCCCCCTTATTTCTATTTTCCTTTCTATTTTCATTCTTCCTCTCTTTTTAAATACTTGAACTTTCCTCGATTTAATCGATTCACAGTTGATACGATTATTCGTTGTGAAAGTCCCTTTACGTAGCTTCAACCAACTAAAATCCTTTTAGTTGTGTTACGCGTAGTATCAATTGACCGTTCGAAGCCATAAAAGAACAAATCCCGCCATATCATTCGGTAGTTCGAAACTAAGCTTCGCAGGTTAAGGAGTTTCCCCCACTTTGTCTTAACTATAAGTCGTTCTTGGAATAGGCGAAGTGATGTTCAACGGTCAATTGATTTGGGACGCGCCGTACCAAACTCTTCCTCCCAATTACAGTTTCCACCAGGCACTTCAGGAATTCTGTCCACGGAATTTCGTTTCTTTGATCATGAACGAACGCTGGTCATCCAATTTTCTCAATTTTACAGTTTCACATCTTACTTACGTATCGACGATTATGTCAAATTTTAACAACAATATACAGGGTGGTTGGTAACTTTTTGGTAAAAATTTTCGTTTTTTTTTCAGCAATTTTTGTAATAATAAACTTTATGATTACTTCATATTATTTCATTATGTATTCCTAATTTTACGTTACGGCAAAAACAAACTTAAACCGCGATAATATCCACTTTATAACGAGACCTGATAAAGTGCACGCGTACCGAGCCAAAATTCAAAGTCGATTTTCTCGAAAACGAAGCCTCAAACGACAAATTTTTATTCTACATTTTCGACTTCTTTTTTCGCGTAGAATCACCCCCTTTCCGCTTGTACCACCAGTTACCAACCACCCTGTATATCGCCACTTACTCGTTGGTTTTAATGATCTTTTTTGACGACTGTCTCAAAACAGTAATTCTCCTAACGACTCCCTCACATCTAATGATTGTTTTATTTTATTTGTCTATAAAATAAGAATGATAAATGTACAGATTGTATTGGGTTGGCAACTAAGTGATTGCGGACTTTGTCATTAGGTGGCATTGACAAAATCCGCAATCACTTAGTTGCTAACCTAATATATAGCACTGTAAACAGTAAGTCTTACACTTTTTGGTATTCATTTTAAATACTATTACGTTATTGTTACTGAAATGACATCCTAACATCAAGTGAATGTACGAATATTTTCATTTAGCAATGATGTTTACATCTGGTGCAAAGGAAGATGAAAAACTATCAACAGTGTTACAGCGTTTGAATACTTTTGTGTGAAGATACCAAATTATTTTAACAAATTAGTTTAGTACACTTCACTTTAATTAATAATTGAAATTTAATATTAATATTGAATATTTAATAATAATTGAATAATAATTGAATTTAATAATTGAATTTGAATTTAATAATATTTTCGTGAGTCACTGTATATATACAATTTTCCTGTTTTTTAACCTGCAATCAAATTTTTACCCGATTATTATTATTTATGTTTAAACGAGACCCGACTCATGGTACACGGCCATGGTACACGATATAACACGCTCGAAATTTCCAGCTTGAATATATTGGATATGTTGAAACTTCGTTTAAAATACTTAGAAATTAATTGAAAATACTTGCTACAATACAAATCTCATGATTGCCACAATTGTGCACAATGACACAGATAGTTGTAAACAGCATGAAATACTATTTCACGTGAGAAAGCTCGAGGCCAGGAACGATATCGCGGTGGTGCGACTTTCGTGAATCGCGCGTAAATACGCAGACGTATCGGAATATCCAATTGGCCCAGGGGAAGTTAATCGGACGATACGTCCCGTTGCCAACGGGGCTGATCCGCAACCGCGACGACCGCAAATGGAAAATCCCCGTAAAAAGTAGCGTAACCCGCTTTGCCCTATCAGTCGCGCGACTATTCCCAGCTGTAAATCCATTTTTCTTCCTTGCCCTATCGTTCTCTATCTGCATTAACCCCCTCCTTTTTATACGAAAATCCCGTTTTAAACGGAAATTTCACAAATTTCAACGACGAATTAATTAATCTGTTAATTAGAGAACACGAGTTAGTTGGCCTGATTCGGACTCATAACCTCTTCTAATCTCTTAATTCATCGTAATTCCTCTATTTGCATCTGCTATATTTCAATATGTTCGTTTCTGTTTCCAAGTGAATTTTATATTTGGTGACCACTCGGGAGAAATATAACGAGTCCCATTCTTTAATTACTTTGTTATATTAATGTTTCTTTGTTGGCTAAAAGAACGTAGTTTGGTATAGAATAGTTAGAAAAAAGGATAAGACGATGCAAGCAGTTTTGACGATCAGTAATCATGTTCTGTAAGAAACGAATAATATTGTGTTATTTCAAATTAACTAACATCTGTATATTTTATAAATATTTAAGAGAATGACATTTATTCAGTTCTATTAGGTTACCGGCAACTAAGTGGTTGCGGATTTCGCCAATGCCATCTAATGACAAACTCCGCAATCACTTAATTGCCAACCTAATAAAATGAAGCGCAAGGATAGTTGCGATATAGAATTGGTTAATCGGAAATTGAATTTTCAAATACTTTTCTATAAATGAATAACAAATGTTATTTATCACGCACCTCGCCTGTGGCCTTCGTTTACATTTAGAAAAATCAACAGTAAAACGTATGTAAAAGTGATTATTAACTCCTAACCTCAATCTATAGATATTTTTCTATCAAATATCTGTTAACAGACCATTTACTGTTAATTAAATTTCGTTTTCTAAAGAAGTGGAGAATGGTAGATATGGAGTTTGTGCTCTTAGGGTATTTCAAAGTCGACGAGGTTATTCGAAGACGTGGAAGGTGCGCCTGAGGATACCAGCCGGAGTTTAATTCGAATAAAGTGGGACGGTTAGGAAAATGGTACCGGGCAATTTCCGTTTTTCGTGAGATTAGCATCTACCAGATGTCGAACTGCCCGTCCACGGTTTTCATTAAATTGGATCGTTCGGCTAATGTGCAGAGTTTCGAGGCACAGCGATGCCTTATCTTAACGCCATTTCAAAGTCTGGAATTTTTATTCAAGATTCCACAATAAAATTGCTCCTATCGTTCCTTGCAGTTGCCCGGTTTCTACATTCGAAGTTTAACGGGAAAATTTTAGTCTCTGACTTGTCTAATAGAATTTTTAAACGCATCAGATAAAAATGTATATATTGGGTTGGCAAGGCCTTCTCGAAATATTGTTTATGGTTCACGATACTACAATAGTTTAAAAAACATTTGAATCTTAATTTTGTAAAACTTGGCGATTTAAACTTATGTCTTCCTTGTCTTTCGTGCATTTCATCAGATTAAAATCGAAATATCTTTTGAACTACACATATGCCCACATAATTACCATAATACTTTTTTCATTTTTACACAGAGAATAAATAATCACATCCACTGGCCTACAAGTATACATAGAGTTCTATTCCAACAAAATACCGACGAATTTGCTAAAAAAGTGAAAACCATTTCCTCTGTGTGTGACTTTATCTTGAGAAGTCTCTCTATACAACAGTACCCAAGACCCATGTTTAGGTTATCTGATTTAGCTGAGACACACCGTACACATATATAAGAGTCATTACAGATATAAGTGTATACATGCTTAGAGTGGTGTGACAAAGTTTTCAGAACTTCTCTTCGTGTTATAATAACTAAAGAAATATACATAGTACGTACGAACTCTATACCTTTGTATACAATGTATTGTATATGCGTTTTCCAATTAACAACCGTTAACCGATATCGTAAACCAATCGTTTATCTGACCAGAGATCAATTAAAAGCACGAGTTTACTGTATCTGAGTGTTTTTGTAGACCCGTTCAATCATTTACGAGCGTTCTTCTTCCTTTTACTACTTGACACGGTTTCATTTAACTGTACCAAATAGAATGCATAAAAATAATTCGCCCATTTTTCACCATCGCTCCATTTATCCATTCTTTTAAATTTCTACGAACCCAGGGACGAAGGATCGAAATTTACTTCTCCATCTACCGGTAATCGAACGAACCGGAATAGTTTCTCGATGACCCGCTGAGGCGGCTGTCTGTAGAATAATTCAAGAGAAACTTGAAAATAATCGGCTGCGCGTTAGTTAGCTAGGTTCGGCGAATGCTTTATTCTGGTGCCGCTATTCTCGGCACATAAACCGATTGAGAAAATAGCGCGAGACTGCACGGCCGTGGAAGTTGCGGGGATTCAGTGGTTTCTGATAAGGCAACCGGCGTGATTTATCCTCGTCGAGCAGCCGCCACCGTCTCAATTGGTATCGGGTAATTCAGTTACTTTTCCTTAGAGCATTCGCCTTTGCAACCACGGCAACGGCTTATCGTTCTTCTGAATCTCTGGCGTTTCTGCGCCGTCCAACTTCTTAAATTGCTACGGCTTTAATTTACCAATGCCAAGCTGAATATATGTATATTGGCGATAAAGTCGGAAATCTCTGGCTGGCTTGGTAAGAAGATGAGGATATTACAGAGTTTATGGCGGCTCTGGATAATGTCTCCATTCTCGTCTACTTTCTTCCAATAAAGATACGTTCAGAGGGTTCATTCCTTTCGTATTGAAGACAGGAAGCTGTGCATCTGTTCTCAGAAATATTTTAATTATTTCACTTCCTCTTGCCCATTTATATGGATTTGTCTATTTTATATGGTCTTTGTTGGAAATATCGATCAAGTTTCTCGAAATTTCTATGTGTATCATGGAGTCTTCCTTCTTGTTCTATTTGCTTGGGAACTAAGTGATTGCGGATTTTGTCATTAGGTGGCGTCGACAAAATCTGCAATCGCTTAGTTGCCAATCCAGTGTCTTCTCGTAATAAAGATACGTTCGAAGACTCGTTTCTTTCGCATTGAAAACAACACGCTGTGCATCTGTTCTTGTAGACATTAATTTTTTAATTATTTTAGTTTATCCTGTCTACTTTCTCGTAATAAATATACGTCCGGAAATTGATGTCTCGATATTGAGAACAGAAGAGACTTAGTGTATCGAGACTGCGAATTAGTATTTTAATTACTTTAGTATTCCTTTCTTCTTTTCTCTTTTTCTCTATATTTTGTTGATTGTAGGAATGTTGGTTAAGTTGCTTGTCCTAAAATCGAGGATATTGCATTGTGAAAAATGTATATAAGAATTATATAAGTGAAATAGCTGAGGATACCGATAGTTGAGCACCACTGCTTTAATATCTTCCATGCAAACATCATATACGAACCTAATATTGGAACATTCTATGATTTGTATCGTGCATAAGATATTATGGATAAGAAATCAGAGAAGAAGTTGCTGGAATATAGAAATATACCTATACTGTTATTGTCGTTTTGACTTCTGCATGTAAGCTGAGTTCACTAAACATTTCATTTCCTACCATTTGCAATGCTAGCATTATTGGAATCTTAGAATACGATTCTTACTGGACATGGTTTGTAGAAACTGTATAGGTTCTGAGAACGTAAAAATATAGTTGCTCATAATACATCTTCCTAACACCGAAAGACTCATAATAAATTCACAGAGAAGTATTTTCTGCTCGCATTTTGAACCGCCCTGTAAGAAAATCAAAGTTAACAAATTCCAGTGTCATCGAGAAAACTATGTCTTAGTTGCATAAAGCTTAATTAAATTACCCTCGTATCTCAATATAAATCAACTTTATTACATTCGACAGGCTTCTGGTATTATTACTCAAAGCTGAAGGGATTAACATTGATAACAAACTCCTGATTGATAATATCGAAGAAATACATATTACACGAATTATCCACATTTTATACAAAAGTATGGTATTGTTTGCAAACTGCTCAACACACTATCTTTAAAACACCCTTGTTTGCTTTGTTTGTGTCTTTTAAACACCTCTTTTTAACACACTAAGCGAATCTTCCCATACTTTTTTGGCCAACTGACCACAAACTACATAAATAAATCCCTAGGAAACACCACATCCTCCCAAAATCATTTCCTCTTCTTTTCTAAAAATCTATTTCGTACAACCAGCTACGTACTTAACAAATAAATTAAACCTATTTATCGCCACTGTATATAGTTTACAAATTCGCCATTTAATTAATATAAAATTCTATATTCTAAAATATCCATGTACTCCAAAAGTCTTTAAAAACCTCCCTAGTTTCACTTCTGTTACATTTGGATCTTATTAAAAAAGTCACTAGATCTCGATGTAACCAGTTGGCCACCATTTTAATCAACTCCCTGGCTTTCGAAATTATAGGAAGGAAACGTTGAAGAAGGAGAACGGCTCGATGTGTTGGATAACGAGCGTGCATCGGGAGGCGCCTCGGCCTATTTCACAGCCGTAATAAGAAATTTCTCCTAGGGATATTTTACCGGGAGCATCCTAGGCGGCTTTGTGCGCCTTCTATCGTCGCTTTGAGGCACGCAACGGTTCCTAATTAGGCCAAGCAACGCCGTTACAAGTTTACGAGCCCGTTTTCTTTGCCCTTCGCCTTCGGGTTGCGTATCTGCTTGCTCGCCTATCCTTATCTCGAGTCGCGGATGTATTAGGTTGTCCGAAAAGTGTCTTTCTTTCGCAAACGTGTTTTTTACAACAGTGCACCTTCATACAAACGTGGAACCAAGTCTGTGAAATGTCGCGGTGTTTATCTCAACAGAACAAGGTGAATCGTACTCAATTCGACAAAATAATATAAAACAAAAAACGTTGTGCGTCTATTATTTCCTCATAAAAGGAAAGAAACTTTTCGGACAACCTAATATTATGTATTATAGGTTAACAACTAAGTGATTGCGGACTTTGTCATTAGGTGGTAATGACAGAATGCGCAATCACTTAGTTGCCAACCCAATATTATGTATTATGTTTGCATTTCCTTGGGGAGCCGTTTCCGTGGCCACGTCCGGCGCAGGAGATCGCGTCAAAGGGACACGGGTATTTTTCAATTACAGCCTGTTACGTGGCCGCAAAGGAGAGACAGGGGACGATGCCAAGAGGTAGAAAGACGCTCGTGAAAGATGAGCGGTTCAAGCATTCTATCTTTATTTGATACGTGTCGCGTGATAGACGCGAAGAAAAATACAGAGTGTAATTGTGAAAATTCTTCTATCGTATTTCTTTCTGTGTTGTTATTTCTGTATTTAGAGGTAGGATCATAATAGCTATTATTCTATTCTTTAGATAAATCTGTCACACCGTTCTGAGTAGAAAAACCTTCGTTGCACTTTCTTACATGGACTAGGGATAAAAAACAAAAGAACGTTAAACCTATCGATTAAATTTATCGATCGTGTCTAGAACTATCTTCTAGTTACTATTTATTGTAACTAGCGCATCTGCATATAGATGGCGAGCACGAACTCACGTTGTCATTTTCAATATTCTGTTCCTTTCTTCTTATTTTATTGTTGCGGAGGAATAGTTTATTGAATTTCAAGTGAAATTTCTTCTTTTTGTTTTCCTCTTTTTTAATTGTTTCATAGGAGAGGTTAAAGATACGAATACTCTTCTATGCTAATTCTTTACGTTCTTCTTCTATTATTTCGTGGTATCGGTTAACTGGGCTTGAAGTTATGAAAATTCTTCTATCGCGTTCCTCTCTTGTTCCTTTTTTCTTAGTTTACGGAAGCAGTTAATTGAATTTCAAGTTATGAGAATTCTTCGACAACATTTCTCTTTTATCGTGTTTCTGATTTTTTTACAGGAACAGCTAGGAGGAATAGTTGAAATTGAAGTTGTTGTAATATTCTTTTTGCGACAGATTCGCATTTTTGTGAGATGGAATTATTCAGTCGAATGTTTTGAGAATCGGCGAGTTTTGAAGCGACAACATGATTTTCCTTGAAACTTGAAACGCTGTAGTGGAAATACTGCATTCCTCGTATATTTTTATTCTAGCTATTCGAAAAAATTGAAAGCTCTTTGCTGTTTATTATATTCTCTAGCAATCTTGCGTGATGAAAAAGAAAACGAGGTTATTTCAGTCTGACTAACGAAACAGAAGTTGTTTAAAGTAATTATTATGTTAATTGTATTATTCAACCATCTGAATTCTATTTTTACTCATTTTCATTGTTACCATACGTCGCAGTATGCGTGGCGTTGCAGTATGTGTACTATATATAGAGTTAACTAAGCTAATGAATGTATTTCCATACAGATAGACCAATTAAATTAGGAGACTGTTTCATAAACTAACAATAACACACGCTCTAAAAAAAACATTTTCGACTATCGACTATTATTCCAGATAATTTATTAATATTATTATTTATTATCCATATTATTCCACATATACTTTGAGTATTTAATTAAACATTTGTTTAATTAAAATAATAATTAAATTATTTAATTTACCTCTTCGTCTTTCGTCGATGATTAATTATTATTTTCTATGGTAATAACAAACAAATCGATTTTCTAAATTTAAGTAATTCTCTCATAAAACCCTGTTAGAAAATTATAAGACTAAAAGCGATCATTCACAGAAGGTTGGCTACGCGATATAATTTTAACAAATAATTCATCTCGACCATAGTTCCAAGGACATTTGTATGGAAATCTCCATAGGAGGGTCCACAGCATATTTTGCTCGAAGTTTCACAGTCTGCGTCGATCGTTTCACAGATTACAGATATCTCGTTGGAAGACGATATAACATGGAACAGGAAAGCTGGAATGTGTTTGAAGCTTGTACGTCGGTGCAACTAAACCACTTTTGCCCAAATTGTGCTAAATGCGCTTTAGATCGTTGTTCGAGGTTTCTATTCGTTTATTTATTTCCTTTGATTTCTCGATGGCATTCCTTGGTGAAACCTGCAGAACGCATTACGAGCGTTGCAAGCGGTACGATATTGGGAGAAATTGTAGCAGGCATTTAGAACGGCCACATCGGGCCATCATTTTAACCCGAAATTGTCCCGTTGCTGCGGCAACACGCCGTTAAATGGTATCGCTTCATTTAGCGCTGCTGGCAAAGATGGCCGCGTGTACATCTAACTGGTTTTATCGAGCTAAGTTTATCGACTGTTCAAACAGCCCTGTTAATCATCCGGACAAACTTATCCACCGAGAAAGGGAGATCGATCGACGATTAATCTTCCTACGATTATCGAGTTATCCGCTTTCGAATCGAATCGAACAATTTGCAAAAGTTTTAAAGGAGACAAATTCGTCGCTAGGTTAAATCGGCAAATTTTCAGTAACGTTTATCATCTCGAATAAAAATTCGTGAAAATAATAAGCATTTTTTACGTGTATTTAAATAACGAGTTTACGAGATATTAAAGACAAAGTAGACTTTGGGCAACAAACTTTTCACCGTCCATTTTGAAAGTTTATTCCACTTCCAACATTTTCTCTTTTGTTTCGGCTAATTACTTCGTAGAGTTACGATTGCGTCTGTGCCAAGATTCCAGTCGCGTCTTCTAGGTTTGTTATAAATTCCACTTTTAATCCCTCTAGAAGCTCAAGTGTCTCATTTTCCCTTAAATTTTCTCCAACTTTCATTTCGACGATCAAATCCCATCTACGTTCGAATTTTATCAGCTAACTATATCCCTTCCATCGAGAACGCACAATTATTCACTCATACACGGCCAACGTACCAACAACTACCAACAGCAAAATACTGCCAGTCGCGAACGACACGACTGTACTGGTCAGGCACACTAATACAGAAACAGCAGTCACATTACCACAAGAGCACACCAGAAAAATAGAAAAATGGCTACGAGATAAACAAATAAAAGCAAACCCCAGTAAATGCAAGCGTATTACATTTACACTAAGAAAACGGAAACCACCAAATATCCAATTGAATGGCACGCACATAACACAAACAAGGCAAGTTATTAACCTAGCACTTCACTTAGACACACAACTTACATGGAAGCAACATACTAAATCAATTATAGACAAAATACGGATGAAAAGAAGACAAATGTACTGGTTAACTAGTCGAAGTTCTAAACTCAGCATAGAAAATAAATTAAAAATATACGAAACGATAATAAAACCAATTTGGACGTACGGAATGCCACTATGGGGGACAGCAGCAATGAACCACATAAATAAACTAGAGTCGCCACCATCGAAGATACTGAGAACAACAGTGAACGCCCTCTGGTATGTCAGAAACGAGGATGTACGCAAAGACTTAAAAATACCAACGATGAAAGAAGAAATCGGCAGGTACGCAGAAAAAACAAGGAAAGAACGACAACACATCCAAACCAGCTGGCTGCTGAAGCGAGCAAAACTCTGATAAAAAGAAGACTAAAAAGAAAACACCTCACTGGCTTCACTGAAGAAACAAAATAGTCAAACTGGAACAGGAGGAGGATAACAATTTATTTGATTTTGATCTCATACACTATACCTGTACTTATACTTATGCCTATACTTATTTCAATATATTTTTCTATTAAAAATTCATCCACTCGTTCCTCTATCAGTTAACCTCAACAACACCATGTATTAAATTAATAAATAATAGCAATAATTTATTTGATTTTGATCTCAAACACTATACTTGTACTTATACTTATTTCAATATATTTAGACACCTTCTATTATTTAGCAATAAAGCTAGAAAAATTTACCAAATATCCAGCTGGACAAATTATAAAGTACAAATTAAGTAATAAAAAAAAATATTGTTCAATATCTCATTTCCTAAAACACTCTCCATCCGCGTCATCTCAGCTTTCCGTGTCTTCGTATCAACGTATCCTCGCCATGGAAGTGCGCCTTTCCAGCGAAAGAAAATCGCGCGAGACGTAAATCAAGGGAACGTGGTCCCTGCAGGCTGAGCAGAGTAAGATATTGATAAGGGAAGAGTAGCTCGGTGGCGCGTTTCCAATGTAAAGTGGGCCGAGACCGGTCGTGTTCCCGCATATAAACCCCGTGTCCCGTACGTGTCGCGATTGACATGATCCATCGTTTCGTGTGCACGACGTTCCTTTCCTTCTCTAGACGACAGGGCTCCTTAACCTATTTAGTCGCGGAGAAGAACCGGCTCCATGGATTTTAGCTCGAAAGTCCTTTGTTCGCCGTGATCGAAATTGGATTACAGCCATTTTGATAGTCCTGGTTCGATCAACCATTTGTGCCTTTTCCTTCGCGCCCAATTACAATGGACAGCGAGATTCTCTGTGACCGAAGAAGCGGAACGAAGAAAGGGCAGAGAGTGGGTTGCTGGCAAATGGAAAGCCGGCTTACCCTCCGAAATTACGGCCACTCTCATTATACCGGGCTGGTATTACGTTTGCCCTGGAAACCTAGTTGAATGGGTGGATTCGATGTGATTGGTGGACAGACGCGTGGCCAGCCTTGATGGAAAAGTGCGTTTGGTTATTGGTTTCGGTGGTTTCCTAGTTTGGGAAGCTTGTAGCAGTATTGGAAGCAAGGGAAGTATGCTGGGTCGTAATGGATTATCTCGATCTCACGTGTATTTTTGGCTGCAATTATTCAGATATGTGTAATTTTGTGTGCTACACTGGATTAGTCGTGTAGTAGTGACACATATATGAGCATGAGTGCGTGTGAAGTATGTGCGAGCACAGTATCTCGTTGAACAGAAAAATGCAACTTGTTGAAGTAATTACTTCAAGAAGAACTCTACATCTTTGCTTTTGTATGTCCGTGGAGACCGCTGCTAAGAAAAAAATAGAATTTAGTGAAAAATTCGAAGTAAGAAGAGGCGCATATTATTGTGCCCTTGAATATAAATTATGTTTTGGAGTACAAGGTCTAGAAACAAAGGAGCTATAAATAGATTTCCGTTTATGTTTCTTGTAGCCTTCAGCTACAGCTACAAGGTTAACTTTTTGGTAATGTCCTTTGCTATAAATATATGAATGTGCTTCCTATCCTTCTTTTTATTGTATTGTAACACTGTAAGAGTGAGGATTTGCATCAGCATACACTGTTCTCATACTTATATCTGTTTCAATATATTTTTCTATTATAAATTCATCCACTCGTTCCTCTATGACTTAACCTCAACAATATCATGCATTAAATTAATAAATGAGGATAACAATTTATTTGATTTTGATCTCATACACTATACCTGTACTTATACTTATGCCTATACTTATTTCAATATATTTTTCTATTAAAAATTCATCCACTCGTTCTTCTATCAGTTAACCTCAACAACACCATATATTAAATTAATAAATAATAACAACTTATTTGATTTTGATCTCAAACACTATACTTGTTTCAACTTATACTTATTTCAATATATTTTTCTATTAAAAATTCATCCATTCGTTCCTCTATCAGTTAACCTCAACAACACCATATATTAAATTAATAAATAATAACAACTTATTTGATTTTGATCTCAAACACTATACTTGTTTCAACTTATACTTATTTCAATATATTTTTCTATTAAAAATTCATCCACTCGTTCCTCTATCAGTTAACCTCAACAACACCATGCATTAAATTAATAAATGAGGATAACAATTTATTTGATTTTGATCTCATACACTATACCTGTACTTATACTTATGCCTATACTTATTTCAATATATTTTTCTATTACAAATTCATCCACTCGTTCCTCTATNGACTTAACCTCAACAATATCATGCATTAAATTAATAAATGAGGATAACAATTTATTTGATTTTGATCTCATACACTATACCTGTACTTATACTTATGCCTATACTTATTTCAATATATTTTTCTATTACAAATTCATCCACTCGTTCCTCTATGACTTAACCTCAACAATATCATGCATTAAATTAATAAATGAGGATAGCAATTTATTTGATTTTGATCTCATACACTATACCTGTACTTATACTTATGCCTATACTTATTTCAATATATTTTTCTATTAAAAATTCATCCACTCGTTCCTCTATCAGTTAACCTCAACGCAACTGTTCCGTACGCATAGTGGTAGAAAGATGATGAGACAAAGAGTGCTGAGACGCGTGCAATGTGTATCCACGAATATCTTGTAAATCACATATTAAATAAATATGAAACTATTTTAATATCATTTCCACGTGTAATGTGAGTGTTGCTATACATTTATTTCGGCGACTAAGATCCATAATTTTCAACTGTAATATCTGTGAAAGTGGTCACATCTAATTGCGTCGTCGAGCATCCAATTGACCGCTCGATGAGCGATGCTCTGCTATTTCTACGTAGTAAAGAATGGCTTTCTGACGAGAATATTAGGATAGATTACTTTAGTAAATGGTTTTGTAGCTTGGAAAGCTTGTACTGCGTGGGACTTGAAAGAAGACGAACGTTCATCCGATTGGTCGTAATGTAATAGATTAGGCTCGCCTCCATCTCTCACGCATTTTCGGTCGTAACGTATTATTAACGAAGCTAGTCGTTTTCTCTGCATAACAAAGACTGATGGAATTGCGACGAAAATATCAAGTGAATAGTTTGTAATTTGAAAAACTTATACGTTGCGTAGAGTTTGAAAGATAACGATGTCGTTTGTTTGATTAGTATTAGTCGCAATAGATTAATATCGCCTCAATTCCACACGTGTTCTCGGTTGTAGCATATTATTGGTCGCAGTGCTCGAGTCTAATTACGTCGATTACGTATGTTTTTCGATTGTATCTATCGTGATGATACGATTTCAATTTCTTCCAGATTCTTAGGGCCATTTGTAAAGAATAAATTCATCTCACAAGCCTGTGAGATGAATTTACTAGCCACTCAATGTTAATTAATTTCTCTATTTAAGTACTTGTCAAAATACATTTTGCGAGTTACCATAAAACGAGAAAGATCTAAGAGACAGCTTTGAATTCCCTACACGAACGACAAATTAGTTTGAAATTCCTGTGAGGCTGGATAAACCGATATCGGTAAATTCATAATCACAAGGCGAATCCACGGCTTACCTCATGTCAAACCTAACGGGCCGCAATTCCGATCGACACCGTTCGATCTGAACCGGGTCGAGTTAGTGCGCGTAAGTTTCGCTTCTGTCAGCGTTACGGCTAATCCCGAAAATCCCTAGATTCCTGTTCTGCTTATCACATGTACCTACGTGTATCGACGATACGTACAGTAAATCGATCGTGTCTTTCGTTATCTCGCCACGTTCCCCGCCACCGAAGATTCATCGAGTTTCTAAAGGTTAATTCGATAACATCCGCTCGTTCTTAGATGAGGAATTTCATATGCTGATAAATTATGACAACATAATCAACGCTTACAAAATATTAAGACAGATTAAGAAGAAGATTAAATCTAATCTTGATAATCATCAATTATATCTTCGCGAATGAACGTTTTGCGTTGAAACTTAACCTTTAACACGCAGAAAATTGATATCGTGAAATTGAATAGAACGTCTGTTCGCAAAGTATCCGATTTACGAATACATCTTTCTACCTGTGCTGTTATGAAAAACAAGGTTCTACGATTTATGAAAAACCTTCAGATACGAGTGTCGTGAGCCTTCAGACGTTTAATTAACAGTACGTTATTTTTCACAGACAGTCTATTGGGTTGGTAACTAAGTGATTGTGGATTTTGTTATTACCATCTAATGGTAATCTAATGGTAATGAAATTACCATCTAGTCAATATCCTGATCCAAGTTCCATGAAGTTGTACGAATAAAAACCTTATTCTACTAAAATATACAAATTTTCCCTGTTTTCACTTTTTGTGCAAATAAATTTATTTCAAACTTCCATCGTCCTAAGATTCTTATCGAGTCTCGCGTGTTCAAGCGAACGTTAGAAAGAAACGAATAGCGAGAAAGAATGGATCAGAACCGCCCCACAGTTGGGCAAAGAACGAGCATCCGGGGTGGTGATCTCGAGTCAAGGCTGGAAACGGTAATTTTACAAAAGATATGTTTCTAATCGGGCGTTAATGGGCGACGCCGGAAGCGTCCAACCAGCATTCTCTTTGCTCATCCGGAAAAATACTTTCCGCTTCTTGCTTTCCTTCTTTGCGCCGGGTTTTTCCTCTGTTCTAAGTGATTGCGTCTGTTCTTGAAATTGAATCAGGCCACGCTGCAAAAAGGAATGCCGGATGAAACGAAGGAAAGGATGGTTCCCGCGCGATCGATCGATTTCAATTTGCCAACATCCGTACGATAGAGTATGCCAGAACGATCTTGGCGAAGAGAGAATCGCAGTGGTTCCCTTTTCAACGGGAATTTACAAACTCTTCAAATAAATTCACATTAGTTCGCACGCGTTTGTTCAAACCGAGACAAACTAAGGTAAGGCTGGCAACTAAGTGATTGCGGATTTCGTCAATGCCACCTAATGAAATAATCCGCAATCACTTAGTTGCCAAGCCAGTATTCTTAACACTTTACCGATAGTTACCGATTCAACAGCATACGCACGTCCGACCGGCATCTCAGGCGCAGATTCTCCCTGGCGCTGGCTCTGTTTCGGTTTAGACTCTCCAATACCATTCTTTTTGTTCATCGCTAACGGTATGTTTTTCAAATTGGTATAAAACTGTGGGAGCTTACAAAGCAGCGCAACTGACGCAACTGAGCAAGATACCTTAGTACTAAATAACAAATTACTGCTCAAATAATGAGAAAAATTGTCGGCGACAAAAAGCCGATTCATAAGCTATCGGTCGGTAAGTGTTGGTGACAAAAAACAGATTAATCGGTTATCGGTTGGTAAAGTGTTAACACGTTGAATGCCACACCAGTTTTACAAGGTTTGGCCATGGCGCTACGGTGAATTTTTTATTATGCGATACATATAATGGTGAATTATTACCTACAATAGATATGCTACGGTGTATAATCATTATTAATGAATTCATCTCACTGAGTTCACCGGTAACTGTAACAACGGTGCTGTAGTGGAATTTCGCTCGATTCACTTACTTTTTGCCATTCTCAATTATCCCATATTGTTTCTTCACTTGCTAAATAATTGTTCTATGCTGTTAGATCCGGGATCTACCATAAACCATAATCCATCTATACTTATTCGGACCAGCAATGATCGTAAAGAACCGTCACAAGATTTAGCATTTTTTACTTTACTGTCAACGCCCTTAATTGCCATCAAACATATTTCAAGTCGAAACGTTTCTTAGGGTTACTGTTCACTAAGGTAAAACACGAAAAAAGCGAGTTTTTCCCATGTTTAACAGCCACTGGTGGGGGGCGTACATAATAAATGTACAGGGTGATTGGTAACTGGTGGTACAAGCAGAAAGGGCGTGATTCTACGTGAAAAAAGAAGTCGAAAATATAGAATAAAAATTTTTCGTTTTTTTTCAGCAATTTTTGTAATAATAAACATTATGATTACTTCATATTATTTCATTATGTATTCCTAATTTTCCGTTACGGCAAAAACAAACTTAAACTGCGATAATATCCGCTTTATAACGAGACGTACCGAGCGAAAATTCAAAGTCGATTTTCTCGAAAACAAAGCCTCGAACGAAAAATTTTTATTCTATATTTGCGACTTCTTTTTTCGCGTAAAATCACCCCCTTTACGCTTATACCACCAGTTACCAACCGCCCTGTATATATAATATTAATTATATGTAATATTGATGGAATACTTGTGAAAGTTTATTAACGCTACTTCATATTAAAAAGGCAATTTTGAAACGGAATTTATTTCTATATCGTCTATGTTTTATAGGAATTATTATCAAAATTCTTTTTCATATTTCCTGCTTTTTAATTCGCCAACATTTGGTAGAATTTTTTAGCTGTTGGATTATCATGTGGGTGGCTACCCCCAGCGGGATACCAACATCGTGTTTGTTAGGTTATATCAAAAGAAAAAGGTGGAAGTAGAAAAGTCGAAGAAAAAAAAATAGTAAGTGTTGCTCAGCAAAGAAGACCTGGAGTACGTTTTAAATTCCTTTCACAGGCGACCAATCTTTCCAGTTGTTTGTCGCAAAGGTTAAGTAAGTTTACGCGTGCGCCCGATATAAAACTTTGCATCGTTTCATTTTCCTGCGACGGGATTGCAAGAAGTTTGAAACTCGTGGCAAAGTATTCCGAAAGGATCCGCGCTCCTTTCACTGGCAACACGATCTTGATTTTAATTAAGCTCGAAGCGAACGCGACGCGATCAAACTTGCGACCTGTTTTCTCTCGCCAGACCAAGCCAACCTAACCTATACTTCCTCTTTGATTCGTCGTACCGGCTTTCCGCCGGCTGCAACGTAAATTTTATTCTGAGAAATCGACTCGGTTGTTCGCCACAGAGAAACACCAACGTTACGTTGATTTATTTCCGATCGTTTGTCAAAGAGTTTCAGGAATTTTGCTCGGTTGCGCTCGTAATGTTTTCTGCAACTCCTGTTTCCGCGCTAGTCACTGAAAGTTCCCGCGGATTTTCAACTATTCCTTTTGGAAGAACGTAATGCTAATGAAAAGAATTCCTAACGCGATTCCCTAGCAATGTATGGAAAAGTTGGGGTTTGTTTTTGTTTTCAAATAAATCTCATGAATGTATGAGTAAATTTGTATGTGAAGTATGTGTATTTGAATGTATGTGAAGTATTTGCAATAAGTATTCGCTATGAGTCCTCGAGCAAACGTGCAACTTTCTATCTTTCGTTTAAATTGCTTTCTCTTCAAAATTTATTGTGTAATTGGACGTTGGGAAGAAATTATTTGCGTATTTTCAAACTGCAATAAATGCTTCATAACCTCTTGCAACGAGCAACCTAATATTTCAACCATCTCCTCCTGTACACAACGACAAGTACAAAGATGTTAATGTAACCGTGTCTTCTCAATGTTGATGCAAGAAAGTATTGCAGGAAATGAAAATTTGATGCACAGCGTTGAAATCTCAGATTTTCGTCCTTTGGAGAACAACATTGTTGCAATGTTAAGACTGTGTGCATTTAAGTTATACGGCTTTATATCTATCATTTGTCATTCCTTCTATCGCGATCACCAAAGAACCCAGATTACTCTAACGACGGTCGTTTATTTGAAGGAGAACGTTCGCAGGAATAAGCTGCATTGAAAGTTTCCTTGACCTATTTCGTGTCGTCACTTTCGGAGAAGTAACCTGTTTCGCGCGCCGTTTGCACAGCGGAAGAGGAAGTTTCCTGTGGGGAACAGTGAAAACGTCCGGCAATAAACTTCATGGCGAGTAAACGGCTCGTTTACGCCGACTTTTCGTATCTTGCATGACCGACAAGCCGGAAGTCACGTTAATAATGAAATTCTCCTTGCGATGTTGCAAATTATGCTATGTCACGACGCGCCATAATGTTTTCAGAAAATCATGAGACAAAGCCGAGCCGGATGATTAAACGACTTTGCGAAAGCCTGCTGGCCTGTCTTTTCAAATCTGAAGGTTCCAAGTTTCGAAAAACGCAATTAATTGCATCGGGAAAAGAGAAAACTCTCACTATGATTAAACGTTTTTCCTTTTTCTTTTTCAGATAAAATATTCTAAGCGCGGATTAATGGAATTTTTAGGTTAGATTTAATGAAATGTCTTTGGATAGAATGAAAATAGTAAAGCAGTTTACGCAGGTTATAAAGTTACATCTAACCGATGAAAGGAGAGAAGTTTTGTTGAGGAGGAAATTAGTTTGTTTAAAGCAAAATGCAAAAGACTGAAGGATTCTTTAGATTTTCACGAGCTACGTGGTTTTAAATAATAATTAGAGGATAAAGCTAGCAAAAATAGATTAACGTAGTTCACAAATTTACATCTGATTGACAGAAGTTTGCTGGGAAAGAGAAAAGAAGTTTTGAGGTTAGGTTGGCGTTAGGTTGGGGTTAAATAAAATAAGTTTTGCGAAGATTATACGAAACGCAGCACTGGATATAAAAAGAACTACGTAGAGAATTTTAGGAAATAAAAGGACGATCATAAAAATAAAACACAAATGACTCTGTAACACTTTTCAAAATGTCGGATTTGCCATGATTACGATGTAATTCCATTTCGTATTATTCGACTATTTTTAAGATCATTCAGGTCTCGTAAACTTTCCACGATATCGTCAGAGGTTTGAGAATCAGTCTGGAAGCTGTACAAAAGAACATAGCTCGGATCTTTATTGCTGTTTGTCGTGTTCTAGAATTCTAGAAGCTTTTACGATGTTCGTGACGAGTCTCGCAGTGCGATGATATACGTGATGGATTAATCATTACATACATCTTGATTGATGACGAACATCTGCTTTGGATTCTTTGCAGGATCGTAGGGATAAAGGAGCATTAACCTGTTCCAGGAGGAAGATAAATTATTCAAACCACGTGTCACATATTCGAATACCAGATATTCAGGAATATTCTAACTTATACAACGACAGTTGTACGGCTGATTAAATATTATAGGATTTTTTATTTATTTAGAAATATTAGAAATTAGGGTTTCCAATGATTTCTATCCTATATGACAAGTCTATTGATCGATAGATCTATTTACAATGGATTAAACAGGAAACGATGGTTATTTAACGTGAACTAAATACAGTAATGTGCTATAACTAAGACAACTATTTAGTTAATTCACAACTCACAACTATTGTAACTGTTTACAACTCAACAACTCGGCAACTCAACTCTCCACTCCTCACAACTCGACTCCCCACCACTCGACTGTCAACTTACAACTTGATTCCTCATAACTCGACTCTCGACTCACGACTACTCCACTCGACTCTCGACTCACGACTACTCTACTCGACTCTCGACTCACGACTACTCTACTCGACTCTCGACTCACGACTAGTCTACTCGACTCTCGACTCACGACTACTCCACTCGAGTCACAGCTCCCCCACTCGACTCTTCAGGATAGGCCCTTTGGCCTAACGGCACTTAGGCCTTCTCGCAATATTGTTTATGGTTCGCCCGATATTTCTTATTCCATTTGTCCACGATACTACGATATTAATACTCAATAATGATTTCGAGTATTCTGGAAAATTCGTTGTTTGAGTAGAAGCTGCTTTGCTTCCTTCAAACTGGTCTTAGGGAGTTGCAAAACGGTCAACAGAGACTTTTCGAGCACTTCGTGAATCTTTTACGTGCCTCGCATATAAAGCGTAGAAGTAACGAAAGAGCAAAGTAGCAGAGACATCTCTTATCCCATCGGTCATTCATACAATCGATTGTCCCTTTTCTTGCTTCAATCCCTTACGTTTTCTTCTGTTTTTTGTTCAAGTGAGTCTCGCTTCAAGGGAAGCTCTACATCTCCTCTAGCGTTTAGTTTTTGGTATAACGATTCCCTTTACAGCGGCTTCTTTCGTCTCTATTATAATACCACAGAAAGATCGCCGGCATACAGACAATGCGGATGATGAAAGGGTCGGAAAACTTCAAAAGGCCTAACGGCCATCGATATATTTCTGCACCGCAGCTGTTGATGTTCAGTTAGCCACTGGAGAGCCAAGAGTGAAGGAGTCGTTAATCGAGAGTTGTGATATCACACTACTGCATTAAGTTCAAGTTAAATAATCATCGTTTTCTGTTTAATTCACTGTAATAAATCCATCTATCAATACATTATCACATAGGATAGAAATCACTGGAAATCCTAATTTCTAACATTTCTGAATAAAGAATTTCTATAATACATTCATCCGTGCGTTAGCTCTCTCTATTCCAAAGTATAAAAAACCTCAACATTTTTAATTTATAATCGACAACGAGCTATACATAAGAATTGTGTAATTAGAGAAAAAGCAGAAAGCGATTTTTAAATCAGGCTTTACGTAAATGGCACGTAATTTAACATAATCGGACTCGATTAACTAAAATATAAATGCTACAATAAACGGTGTGCCACGTGTGTTCTATCCACTGTGTGTTGATTTAGCGTTAAAATTACTGATATATCAGGCTTAAGAGTGGTTCAACGTCTCGCCAGTGTTGGGAATATGAGAAAGGCCCGTTCAAAATTGATAAATAAAACATCGTAGCGCGATATAACGCGGAACGTGGAGCTCATATGCGGCTGCTTGGATATCGTCTGGACGGAGCGGTATTTTATTCGAGACACGTGACTCTGTAGCCATCAGAGTCGCAAATACATATCCCGAGCAAAGTCTTAGGAATGCCAGGGTTTCGGTGTTCCGCCGGGAGTTAAGGGCTGTCTACGTGTCCGCGGTGGCCAAGTGAAAGTCATGTGGACAGCCGAAGCAGGCTCGTGGCCATGGCACAAAGGGGTAGAAACACGGCTGTGTGTCGTCGAGTTGCGTTTACCGAAGCTGAAGTTAAATTACGCGTGAGACGCTTTGACTCGTGCTGCAGCGGCCCGTGTCACGTTTCTTGCATCAAAGAACGAGGAGAAAGCAAGAAATGAAAGAAAGAAATGGACAAAGAGCGCAGGCACAGGAAGAGGCCTGAGAGAAGAGAAAGAAGCGAAGGAAGAAAAAGATGAGAGCAGGCACAAACAGATTGAAGAACCTAGAGAGACAGACAGACAGATAGACAGACAGAGAGTACAGAGAAAGAAAGACAGAGGTGGATGAAACAGGAGAAGAAGGACGACCGGCCACAGAAGTTAGAAGCCAGGGCGAAATTCTTTGTTGGATCTTAAGCATTGTCGCCGGTGCATCTGGCTTTTTCAACGCGCCAGATAACGAACAGACACTACGGTTCTCCGTGCATTGTCAGCACAAGCCAAGCTTATATAACGTAAATACGATACGCGAAGAATGGCAAGAGACGCGTGCGACTAACAGCGAAGGGAAAAGTAAAGGATGGAGAAGCTTCGGAGTCAAACGGACAGAATGAAGAAGGTGCACGCGAGCTTTCGCGTGTGCTGCGTGAAAGAGACACGATAATGACGGCAATGTTATTCCAGCAGGTGTATCTGGGTGATTCAGCGTGATGGTCGTATTGGTCTACTTGGATAACGCGAGTTCTGAAGAGCTGCATACATATTAAATCTGCTCTCTGGTAAAATCAATTACTTCAGGATATTCTTGGTGGAGTTGTCAGTTACTGATTGTTCTCCTGCTTCGTTATATGTGTAATAACCTAAATCCATGAGGTAATCAAGACGATCGATTCTGGAAAATCGAGTTTATTTTGGGAATACATTGAATTATATACGATAACTATTAATAACAAATATACTAGAAATTTTACCTGTCAAATGGAGAATCGGTTTTCTAAGTGCTAAATTACCGTTCTTCTCTCGTGATATAACCTATTCAGTCAAATGGTTGCCGGTAAAACAAAGCAAAAGTAAATATGTCAGTTGGCGGTTAACTTGAATTCTATAGAATTTACACCTACCCTCCTTGTGTTGACAATTCCAGTGGAAAAACGTAATTCACTTAATCTTCTGATTTTATTATAAATTCTTCACATTCTGTTCTTTCACCTTTTATGTTTTCGTTCATGAAAATACCAGGATAACCTTCAACGGCATGGCGTAGGGAAAATCGATTTGTAATAACCTAAATCCATGGGGTAATCAAGACGATCGATTCTGGAAAATCGAGTTTATTTTGGGAATAAATTGAATTCTATACGATAACCATTAATAACAAATATACTAGAAATTTTACCTGTCAAATGGAGAATCGATTTTCTAAGTCCTAAATTACCGTTTTTCTCTCGTGATCTAATCTATTCAGTAAAATGACTTCCGGTAAAACAAAGCAAAAGTAAATATGTCAGTTGGCGGTTAGCTTGAATTCTATAGAATTTACACCTACCCCCCTTGTGTTGACAATTCCAGTGGAAAAACGTAATTCACTTCATCTTATGATTATATTATAAATTCTTCACATTCTGTTCTTTCACCTTTTATATTTTCGTTCATGAAAATACCAGGATAACCTTCAACGGCATGGCGTAGGGAAAATCGATTTGTAATAACCTAAATCCATGAGGTAATCAAGACGATCGATTCTGGAAAATCGAGTTTATTTTGGGAATACATTGAATTCTATACGATAACTATTAATAACAAATATACTAGAAATTTTACCTGTCAAATGGAGAATCGGTTTTCTAAGTCCTAAATTACCGGTTCTTCTCTCGTGATGTAACCTATTCAGTCAAATGGTTGCCGGTAAAACAAAGCAAAAGTAAATATGTCAGTTGGCGGGTAATTTGAATTCTATAGAACTTGCATATGTACGTCGTTGAAGAAGTTGCTTATACAGTGCTGGGGAAGATAATTAAAAGATTGCTATTATAAACGGTTCGTATCAAGCAAATAACCAGTAAATCTATCAAATAAAAGAATCGTACAGATAAATTGTTTTGAATAGTGTAACTAAAAACAATTATCAATAAATTTTTCGCGATTTTTCTACACCAAACAATTTTATTATCTCGTTTACTTTGTTACAAATAGTTTAATTCTACCCTACGGTTTATTTTTTTTTTTTTAAATAGGTCAAAAACAGTTTTCTGTCTAAAAAAATGCTAAAGAATATTCCTTAAAGCTTATTCAATCGAGCAATAGTTGACCAGGCGAATATAGTTAGCAACGACAGTAGGTTATGCGAGTTATCGTAGATGAGGTGGTTAACGCGATCATTGGCTACGAAGGAATTAATAATGGGTCGAGATTAATTGCGTGCTACGCAGATAATCGATGGCCGATGTCCAAGTGCATCTTACGCGTGTTGGCAATTTAATTAGTGGGACATGTTCCCTCCTGTCTGATTATCATAATGATGGAAGGGGATTCGGTAAATTATCGTAATGCGATTTGACTGTGCGCACCACGCATCCACCATTTTATATCCTTTAATTTAATTTCCCTTTTGAAATTTCTTCATTGTCATTTACGTTATTCAATTGAAAAAAAAATTCTTACTTCGAAATATGTACATACTAATCTATCGAATTCTAGAGAGAAACTTGATTTAATCTACATCTTTAATACAATCTTTAATCTACATAATAATAAGTCTCTTTATCAAATGTATATACGAACAAAAATAGACTATTGGAACAAAGTAATTGAAATAAACGAACAAATAAGATCACATACCGTCGTAACAGTATGTATTAGATTGGCAACTAAGTAATTGCGGATTTTGTCATTAGATGGTATTGACAAAACCCGCAATCAGTTAGTTGCCAACCTAATAGTTTGCAGAATAAAATACTAAGCGATGATGCAAAAGAGAAACCCAATTTCCCTAACAATAGAAACGAATCTATTAACCACACATTCAATCAAACCTGAAATCTACGTTTCATTCTATCTTTTTCCTATTCTATCGAGTTTTCACTTTTCACTTTTTATTTGACTATTCCGAACTATGTTACTCGTAACTACTTTACCACGTGTCGATGGAATATAAGAGATGAGATTGAAATTTTGTTAGAAGTTATCGAGCTCGTAATTAACTTAAAATTCTATCCTAACCTCAACATGTCTTCATTATAGAAATATCTTAATTACACCTGTAGATTCGCCTTGATGACGATCATAAAATTGATTGCAGTCGAATTTACCTTGAATTTTCGTTCATCGATCTCTCGAAAAGGATTCGTCGATTCGTTCAAGACGAAAAAGATTGACTGGCAGATTACGAGCGTCATTAGGTTTTCTGTCGGCATCGATGGCGCTCATGGATCAATCGTCATTGAATTATTGGCCGAGGCCTCGGTATAATACGCCAAGAGAATCCTCGGCTCTCCGACAGGCTATTTTGCGAGATTCGAATTTCCCTGCCGGCGATCGTCATTATAACGCACTTAACATCGCATCGCATCGATTAATTGCGCCCTCTCGCACATCCGTCGTGCGGCCATTTGTCGCCTGCTATCCTTCTTCTCGCTTTCACATGTGACACGAAACGTTACGCGTGTTGTACATCGTCGTGTTTTTGCTAATGTGCTAAAATTCCTGATGGATTGATTTTCTTACCATTTCTTTGAAACTCAAACGATACGTCATTTGATATGTTATCTTTAGGCGGTTGAATTTTCAGAAGACGTAGCTTTGCCGAGATGAAGGATGAGAGTTTAACGTGTAATATTGGGTTGGCAACTAAGTGATTGCAGGTTTTGTCAATACCATCTAATGATAACCTGCAATCACTTAGTTACCAACCTAATAGTAAGCCGTTGGAAAAATGATTTTTTGATTAATTACGGAAAAACTGTTTTCACACGGTTGTTGAAAAACTAACGTGTCATGTAAACGGGCTAAAGGGATCTCTTAAAAAAAAAATTCAGCTCAGACCTGGCTGCTTTTGAATAAAAGTAATGCGAATTACGTAATGTTGGTAATTGTCCAACTTGTCGTATACATTACAATGTGAAGTTGCAATTCTGTTCATTTCCGAGTTGTTTGTTAGCGTACGCGCGTAAAAGGTACAAACAGCGAAGAAATTTCTTCACGGTGGGAAAATCTGAGACATGCTTGAAGAATATTGACTTTCGAGTTTTAGCATGTTTTACTTTTGAGCGACGTCGTCGTGCTACAAAGACGTCGTAAATTTTTCAAGAGAATTCATAAATTTCACAGAATTTCGAAAATTCAACATTACGCAAAACGCACATAATATGAAAAAATATACCAAAATATTCAGAGTACAATGGTTTCTATAATACTTGGCGGATATATAAAATTATCTACCGAGATTCTAATTGTAATATCTTTTTAAGTTATAAAAACTGTTTGATCATAGGCGTAGAGAATGTAGCAACGTTAAACGCAACTTTTTCTACTTTGTAGGTATTTCGGTTTTATAAAAGTTTCAATAACAAAGAGATTATATTTTGTGGTTTATCGTTGGTTCGTTTTACCGATGTTCCAATCGAGCATGTGCGAAGACACGTATACATAGTATAGGATTTTTTCATTTATTTACAAATATTAGAAATTAGGGTTTCCAATGATTTCTATTCTATATGATAAGTTTATTGATCGATAGATCTATTTACAATAGATTAAACAGAAAACGATGGTTATTTAATGTGAATTAAATACAGTAATGTTATATATCTAAGACAACTATTTAGTTAATTCACAACTCACAACTATTGTAACAGTTTACAACTCAACAACTCGGCAGCTCAACTCTCCACTCCTCACAACTCGACTCCCCACCACTCGACTGTCAACTTACAACTTGATTCCTCATAACTCGACTCTCAACTCACGACTATCTCAATTCGACTCTCGACTCACGACTACTCTACTCGACTCTCAACTCACGACTATTCTACTCGACTCTCGACTCACGACTACTCCACTCGACCACTCAACTCACAACTCCCTCACTTGACTCTTCAGGTAACGACCACCCGGTAACAACTCCCAGACACTTTTGGCCTAATGGCACTTAGGCCTTCTCGCAATATTGTTTATAGTTCACTCAATATTTCTTAGACCATTTATCCACGGTACTACACTATTATAATTGGCGATGTCACAAATTGAACAACAATAGTAGCTTTTTACATACTTCGCTATTCCAAATATCCTACACTTTCTATCCACAATTTAATTTCAAATTAATAACAAAGTTAATTAATAACAAAATTCAGTATAACCATAATCGAGCAGCTATTCGAAATTTTCAACCAATACGTCAAGAATTCTTTTAAACGATTCACAAAAGTCTTCACGAAAATTTAGTCTATTAATTCTGTAGCAAAAATGGCGTCGAAAAAAAAGCAGATCAATGTGCCTCACTTGCCAGGAGCTGTGAAAGACTACACTTTGAGGACAGAAATAATTTTAATATCGCCGGAATCCGGGTATATTTTTATCCGACTAAACTGTCCGCTCTTCGAATTTCCTATTTGCTTAAAGCTACTGAACCGGACCGGCTTTTTCTCTTCCAGCCCTTTTTGCTCGATTTGTCTCAGTCCTTTCCTGACGGCGGGTTGCGCCATGCCGCGCCACGCCGCACCGGTAATGGATGTCTAGCCGATTTGATCTAACTGCGGATTGATCGCAATGTCCCCCGCGGAGACGAAGGTTAATCTGATTTAATTCATAATCCTACATAAGCCTTTTATCATTCGTTTACCGGTTAATTGGACGACACGGGTCAGCCAGCAAGTAGCACGTGCTCGATTGTAAATAGATTCTTTGCAACATTTACTTTTTGCTTTAAAATGGTTATGTCGATGGTCGTTGAGATGAAGATGTTCCAATGATTTTTAATAAACTGCTGTTGCTATAAAAGTTTATTTATTTCTACGTTCATTTTCAGTTGTTTCATTGTCGTAGGATATTATAGATAGATAGTGGATGTTTAATGCAAAGAAAAAATATTTTTCCGAGGACAATTAAAAATGCAAACGAGGCAGAGATTTGTTTCACGCGTTAAACATTATCACGAGGACCATACTTGGAATATTTCACACATTTCTGCGCGAATTCATTACGTGCGACCTGTACACGTTTGCGCTTTTAAATTTCCCATAAGCGGCGAGATTTAACAAACTTTCGTAATCTAATTACAAATAATTGCAGTTGCTTTGGAAATTATAGGTTTTGCGTAACATCGTCAACATGGGATTCTCGTTCAAACGACGATAAGAAAAAATATATAATTTCACCTGACAGCAGTAAATTTCCGAATAGATTCACTGTTCGACCATAGAAAAATTGTTGCTATATCGAAAAACGAAATTGATCGCCACCATTTATAAATAAATTATCGCTACCGCATTTTTCGCTTGTATGTAAAATATTGCGAACGTACGCGTGCAAAAACTCGCGGTTTGTCAGCCGGTTGACGCAGGAAAACAGTTGCATACCAGACAGTTGATTACAAAGTGCACTGTATTAATTTATTGCATGCTAACCATGAAAGCCTCTTACGAACAATCAAAAAACACTTCCCGGAACACAAATCCACCACTTGGTTAAATCATACCTAAGCAACAGAACTTTTGTAGTAAAAATAAAGGATGTATATTCTGAAGTAAAAGACATCAAGGCAGGGCAGCCGCAAGATGGCGTCTTAGGGGCAATATTATACACGCTATACATAGCCAACATACCAACAACTACCAACAGCAAAATACTGACATTCGCGGACGACACGGCTGCACTAGTCAGACACACTAATACAGAAACAGCAGTCACATTACCACAAGAGCACACCAGAAAAATAGAGAAATGGCTACGAGATACGTTACATTGTACTATATCTTTCCACAAATATTTTTGTCGAAATCTACACTCTGCTTTGTTACACGTTACTTTTGCGTAGCCCGGTATTTGTGTGCAAACATCATAATCGCACTCTGTGGAAAATCATTTTGTTGGGACTGGAGATTTTGCAAAATATCGCCTCTTCTGTCGATATTGGAAAATCTGACTCGCGTTTAACGCGCACATTAATCACGCATTACCACGCCTGCTGCTTGTAATTCGCCACGCGCTAGAAATTGGTGTACTGGCTTTTAACGCGCGTTCTAATAGGAACATGGAAATATGTCGATGATGATTTGTGATCGTTTTGTGGAAAATTAACGTAACCTAATCTTCGTTTGTAATTACGCAAAAGTATTTGCTTGGTTGTTTATCATATATTTTAAATAACATATCACGTTACGAAGTGTTACTGAACGAGATTTTACAAATTTGAAAGAGCAGCGTGTATAATCCTACGCTTCGATGATTCCGGTTACAACTCACGATTTATCACTTTGCAAATGCAAAGCGTTGTTCGCGATAAGATTTCACGACAGCCAGCTATTCCCAGTTTACGGTCTCCAACACAACGGTTTCAATTTCGATTCGTAGAGTCGCCGCGTCTTCTGTGCGCCAACCGTCGACTTTTCCCTTTGCCCATCCACCCATTCAACTTTCCCTTTTGATCGCGTAAAACGTTGACAACTGTCGTCTCGTCTATCTGCTTGCATCGCGGATGCTTTTTCAATTTCTCGCTGTATGCTCTTTAAAGTTCTTTAAATCTGGAATCTCATATGTGAGCACGCAGCATGTATTTAGACCAAGCATATCACATGTGATCATTATACGAGGCTGGAGAAGTTTCTTCGTAATTTTCTTTCTTTTCTTCGCTGCTTAAAACTCGTTACTTTTCTGTATTTTGTAATGTTAATAGCACTCGTGATTATTCGAACGATACGTACGGTGGCTGACGAAAGTATTCGAACGCTTACACTTACAAATTCCAATTAATAAAATGAGGTGTACTAAACTAATTTGTTAAAACAATTTGGTATCTTCACATGAAAGTATTCGAACACTGTAACACTGTTCATAGTTTTTCATCTTCCTTTGCATCGAATGTAAACATCATTGCTAAATAAAAATATTGGTACGTTCACCTGATGTCGTTTCAGTAACAGTGTTACGACCGTTCGCGGAGACACCCGATCGTGAGGAAACGCGTCAGCGAGAGGCGTAAATTCTCGCTACGATTTTGATAGTCGACGTCACGAACCAGTCGTTCCCCTGTTTCTATTAGGATAACAGAGGTAGTTCAAATGATTGTAACACAGAATTAACAGGGTTAATATAAGCTTCCATGTTTAATAATATTTAAAATTATAATTAACATGTTACAAATGATTTAACGATGATACGACTAGTTTATTATTATAATTCGACTCGACTTTATAATATTTCTCGACGTATTTGTTTGACTAAGCAATCTTGATTTTATTTCTCTGAACCTCTCGATGCATTCGGTTTGAATCCTCGTGCGATACTGATTGCCCTTCGATTTGTTTCCTATGTCTTCTCTTGGAGACGACCCCCACCACGTTCGGGTCTCGCACCGTTCGCGTCTATGATCACGTATGCCATCTTTTTTGTGTAGGTAAAATAACAGACCGAAGGCGAATCGATGTTTTTTAGAACTCGCTGCTTGACGACAACTATGCGCTTATCGCTACGTTGTGTATATCGCCGGTCATGTAAGACGATCTGTCTGCGACACTGTGGTACGAAGGGAGAGTACCGCGAAACAAGCCATATATTAATGCGGTAAATCATAAAAAAAGATTGACTTTTGCAAAATCTATATTAATAAAGATAATTCTTTTTGGAACAAAGTCATCTTTTCGGACGAGTCAAAGTTTAACATTTTTGGCTGCGGATAGTCAAAATTATGTGTGGAGAAAACCAAATACGGAATTGAAAATTCGACATTTACATCAAACAGTGAAACACGGAAATTTGATATTTATTGATGGAATACTTGATAAATATAAGTATTTCAATATTTTAAAAAATAACCTTAAAGAAAGTGTCCGTAAATTAGGATTATTGGAAGATTTCCACTTCAAACAAGATAGTGATCTTAAGCATACTGCTAGAATTGCGAAAGAATGGATCGTATATAACACACCACACATGTTAATTACTCCATCGCAAAGTCCAGACATAAATCCCACTGAAAATTTATGGGCTGAAATCAGAAAAAGATGAAATAAATTTCAGATAATCTCAAAGCAAGTATTGAAAGATAAAATTATAGAAATATGGAACTCCGTTGAGTGTAGTTCTACAAAATCATTGGTTTACACTATGGAACGTCGATTGAGACACATTATGGCTGCCAAAGGTGGTTCAACAAAATATTAATATTAAATAATTTAATAATTTATGTAGCGTTCAAATACTTTTGTCAGTCACTTACAATGCGTGTTTCTAATAAATGTATCAAACTTCTACCTACGTTGTTGAATCCATTTCAAATTTTACTGACATAACCTCAAAATTTCCATCTTCCTATTGACATCTGTTTGTCTAAATAAATTACTTTAATGGTACATTATTTTGGCCATTCAAGTTCGTATATGTAAGCGTTCGAATACTTTCGTCAGCCATTATATATCTCTTGAATAATTCAAATTTAATATATTTCGTTCATAGCTGTAACAAAGTAATCGTATGAGCGAGCAACTCTTACCTCACGTGATCCTAAAAGTCTATGACGAACATTGCTTAGAATTTCAAGTCTCTGCGAATGAAGCGACATTTCATAACCTCAAAATTCCACTTTTTAGTGAAAAGAGAAAATTAATAAATGCCAGATTGATGTGTGTCCTACATTAATATTAATATGCTCTTACTATATGCTAATATATCTAACATATTTTAATTCTATTCATTGTATCTCTCGACATATTTATTTGTATCCATTAGAACCTTTTTAAACCACCCATCTTACATAGAATATCTGTTTCTTGTTTCAGGTGAGTGAATCTATTGTTCGTCAAGGCAGCGTCGATCCATTAAGGTTTAAGTAAGTTCTATTCTCGCGTTACTAAAGTCGAGCACTTTTGCAATCTGCCGTTATCACGGCTAACGGGACAAGTACAGTTAACCGATAATCTCGAAGACTGGCTGGAACCTTGGCAAAGAAACCGGTCTCTTGCGCGAATGTCCCTCGCTCCGCCTCAATCAAGACATTATCGATAAAGACATTACCTCGATCGGTTGTCCTCGCTCGTGCGTTCTTGTTAAGCTCCGAGAAACACGTCCATTCGCCGCACAATGTATTGAACCTGAGGATCGTTTCGTGTCCAAGACTTAAGACGTTCGAGGATCAACAACATCCTATTGCTTCTGTATAAGATGTTCCGTATTACAAGGAGACTGGAAACTCTGAAGCGGTTGGAACAAACGTTTGATTTTCTAACTTGGGAAAACAGAGTGACATATATTTGAGGCTGTTGTAGATCAGGTCCTTCCTCGCTATTTTTCGGTCCATAAAATGGACATTTTTGTAAAGAACAAAGAGAATACATTTTTAAAGAACCTAACCCCAACCTAACCCCAACCTAACCCCAATCTTGCCTTATTCAGCAAACCTCTGGTATCTGCTTTGGTTTTAAAGTACACAGATATAGAGCGATACAATTAAGGTGATTCTACATGAGAAAATAAATTGAAAACGTAGGTTAGAATTTTTTTTACGAGATATTACCATGGAGAATACTAACTTGAAATATTTGTCTGTATTTAACTGTGTCTCAAGTTAGCGGAGAACTTGATGTTAATTAATAACTGTAAATAATTCCGCTCGTTTTATTTCAGTCTGTGTTTATCTCGTTTGAGAACACACGATGAATCGAAATATTTCAGTTTTCTGATCACTTACCTTATGCATACTCGAGCAATCTCTCCTTTCAATTGTTCGAACTTGTAATTTCTTCAGAGTACAATTCGTTCATTGTCTATCAGACAATTGTTTAAAATAAATTTTCCCAAAAACCAGAAGATGTTATTCTACATTTTTTATTTTTCTGATTCTTTATTTTTCCACGTAGGATAACTTTCTTTTTGGTCGCGCCCAATTGGTTACAAGACACCCTGTATAATAATTTTTCAAACCTGGTCATTTCAATGGCAAACGTATTTTACAACGTACGTAATATTTGAGCGTGTGTTTTCTTTGTTCAATTTGTCAAAACGGATCAGTAAAATGTCCGCTTGTCCTTGATAGGCTTATGGCGATTTACTCGACGTTTATTAACGCGATAAAGCGTATTAAATTGTTTATTCGCGAAGGTAGAAGGATCGTGGCTAAGGTTCTGATCCAGAAAGCCGTGAAAGTGGAAAAACGAGAAAGATAAGCGAAGGATTTGTCGAGTGGGAGAATGGAAGGACGCGAAATCACGACACGACGTACGAGATGTGGGAGTAGAGTGAAGGTTTTCGTTTCTTTTTTAAAGTAAACTGCAAGATGTTTCGTCGGATTGTAGCAATCGAGATTTCGTCTAACGTCTGTTGCAATATTCTTAAATATACAATGAGATCTTCTACTTTCTGCGTACTTGCTTATTTTTATTCTTCAAAATCACTTTAGACTTAAATCTTATCTTCCTAAATCTAAAGATGTCGGGGGTTGTTCAAAGGATCCAGAATATAGAGATCCGTTTTTTTCTTTTTATTATTTAATTTGTACTTTACAATTTTTCAAACTGGACATTTGGTAAATTTTTCTAGCTTTATCGCTAAATAATAAAAGGTGACTACCCCCAGCGAGATACTATCTTCCAATTTGACTATTTTGTTTCTTCAGTGAGGCCAGTGAAGTGTTTTCTTTTTAGTCTTCTTTCTATCAGAGTTTTGTTCGCTTCAGTAGCCAGCTGGTTTGGATGTGTTGTCGTTCTTTCTTTGTTTTTTTTGCGTACGCGCTGATTTCTTCTTTCACCGTTGGTATTTTTAAGTCTTTGCGTATATCTTCGTTTCTGACATACCAGAGGGCGTTCACTGTTGTTCTCAGTATCTTCGATTGTGGCGACTCTAGTTTATTTATGTGGTTCATTGCTGCTGCCCCCATAGTGGCATTTTGTACGTCCAAATTGGTTTTATTATCGTTTCGTATATTTTTAATTTATTTTCTATGCTGAGTTTAGAACTTCGACTAGTTAACCAGTACATTTGTCTTCTTTTCATCCGTATTTTGTCTATAATTGATTTAGTATGTTGCTTCCATGTAAGTTGTGTGTCGAAGTAGAGTCCTAGGTATTTAACTTACCTTGTTTGTGTTATGTACATGCAATTCAGTTGGATATTTGGTGGTTTCCGTTTTCTTATTGTAAATGTAATACGCTTGCATTTACTGGGGTTTGCTTTTATTTGTTTATCTCGTAGCCATTTTTCTATTTTCTGATGTGCTCTTGTAGTAATATGACTGCTGTTTCTGCATTAGTGTGCCTGACTAATACAGCCGTGTCCTCCGGGAATGTCAGTATTTTGCTGTTGGTAGATGTTGGTATGTCGGCCATGTATAGTGTGTATAATATTAGTCCTAAGACGCCTCCTTGCGGTAGCCCTGCCTTGATGCTTTTACTTCAGAATATACATCCTTTATTTTTACTACAAAAATTCTGTTGCCTAAGTGTGATTTGAATAAGTGATGGATTTGTTCTGGGAAGTGTTTTTTGGTTGTTTGTAAGAGGCTTTCATGGTTCACTTTGTCGAATGCTAATCATCTGCTATTGAACGAATTATCGTTTGCGTTCAAGTTGCGGAAAAGTTTCCGACTGAGCCGAATGTGAGACAATATTATTCTATTTTACCGACAAGACAAATTCAAAGAATGATAAAACTTTGCCTAAAGTAAAGTATCTTATCCGTAATTCTAACACAAAACGGGTTTTACCAAAATTTTATTACACATTTTGTTTCGTAAACACAATAGAACACAATAGTTCTTGAGATATTTCACGGATAGGAAAATTCTAAATTTTTCTCAAAGAAATAATTCCTCTCGTTAAAACCGAATTATGGCACCAAAGAAAGATAGGGTTGTATTGTACGAATGACGTACTTGTACTCAAAGTTTCATAATTTTTTGCATTTCCGAGTTGCCTAATCTTTCTCGTGAGTGAACAATTTTGAAGAAACAAGATCATAGTAATTTCAGGCAGCAATTAAATTGTTATAATATGCATATTATTTTTATTACGGATTTGTTATCTTCGTATGATAAACAAGGAAAAGAAAATGACTATATATTTACTCATATTTTCATCGATGCGCAATTCCAATCTCTCCAAAGATATTTCAATAAAAATTCCTACATGTCAATTTTCCATTGCATCCTCGCTTAACGTTCCAGTTCTCCTTACTACCACCATCTCTCGTAGAAGATATTCATGCTAGGAATATTCCGTGCATCTTTATATTTCTGAAATGAATAATCGCTGCCAATCGCGTTTTTAACAATTTAAAGCAAATATTCCGATGCAAAATATTCGTAAGAATAAAAAGTCGTACAGTTGGTAACTAAGTGATTGCGGATTTTGTCATTACCACCAAATGGCAAAATCCGCAATCGCCTAGTTGCCAAAACAATATATTCTTTTTTCTGTATGTTCTTTGGTCTTGTGCGTGCATATTTCTTGACCTGATAATTCTTAAATGTATTTCATTTATAAATGTGTGTGTTGTTCATGTACTCGCTTGTTTCTCATTCGGCTGTTGCCAGTATCTTTTCAGGTTTCGATATTCGTAAGGAAGAAGGATGTTCGGAATGTATTTAATTCAACAATAAACCCATAATAAGAATGAAAGGAAAGTAGACAGGAAGAAAAAACGAGAAACAAAGAAAACAGTCGAGTTTATTGTCACAAAACGCAATTAGATTAAGATAACTGAAGTAACAAAAGGGGTTAGGTTTCTATTAAATACAGAGGGCAGCAGCGGAAACAGCATACGAACACGTACAACGATCAACGTAACGATTAAATTCATTTATCGGGCCGATTCGAAGCTCAGAACCAATTATTTCCTCTGCGGTTGATCCTCGTAGAAAAAGTTGATTCTGTATCCGTCCAATTCGATGTTCGTACGTTCCTCAGAAACGGATCAATGACGAATATGAAGGTTATGCTCTAAAAAAAAAAAAATTCGAAGTAAAAATTCCCATTGCAAAAATATAAAAATTCGCAAAGTGAGAACTACCTTCTTTTGCCTTGCCCCTGTGCCGCCCCACTAATAATCTTGTTGCCAGTTTCTACGAAGAAGCCCAGAAGCCTGTTCGTTTGCCTTGAGAACCGAAATTATCGTTTGTGCACCAGCTAAACACAGAAGCCAAGCGCGTCATTATCACGCTAAGTGGAAGGATGAAAAGTTGGCGGCGCACGCGTGTCATGGCGTCATCGACGCACCTCTGCACGAGTACACAAATAGCTCATTATGACTGCAGCCTGCACTTGCACCCGTCGTGCGCACAACGTAATTCGGGTTAATGATCGTGTGTACGCTCGTGCTCTCGTACTTGTACGCGAAGCAGCACTCGACAACTTGGCCCGGACCAGGCATTCCTCTCTCTGGCCATTAGCAAGTGTAATGCCGGTCGTGGCAGCACCACGTTTCTTTGAAACTATCTCATAGTGGCAACTAAGTGACTGCGGATTTGTCAATACCATCTAACGTCAAAATCTGCAATCACTTAGTTACCAACCCAATATGTTGTAGACGAACTGTGCGACAATTTTTACTGCGAATATTTCACGTTCCACTGAATCGTAGCAATAACTATTTGTTTACAGTGAATATTTAGCAGCGTCTTAAAAAGCGAAATAATTTGTACGCGAGGAAAGCTACTACATATACACGTATTTATGTGTTTGTGGACATATTTTTCATATATGAATAAACAGAAATATTCGTAAGAGAATCGCTAGTGAAATTGGCGTGTGTCTACAAATCGTGAAATTTTCGCTGTAAATATCGGATTGGCAACTAAGTGATTGCGGATTTTATCATATGGCGGTATTGACAAAATCTTCAATCACTTAGTTACCAACCTAATAGTTTCAGTCCTCCTTTGCTTCCATTGCTTCTCTAGTCATCTCGGTTCGTCCCCATCATTCGTTCTCTTTTGGCAACGTTTCATAGCAGTTTTTTTTCCTCTTCTTTGTTCTTTTTCTTCGCTTTGGAGAAGCAGATAGTGGCTTGTTTGAAATGGGTGTTCGATGATCTTGGTGTTTTTATGGCGGGACGATGGGGACTTCGACGAAGGTGGTTAGAAATACGATAGTTTGAGGAGGTGGGGGTGATGGTAAGGTAGGGATGAGTGAGATGGTCGTTACGATTGCAGCTTCTTATGTTATGTTTTTAACAAGAGGTTGGTAACAATTGTTAAGAATTATGTGGGTCTCATTGGTAGAATTAATGGTAACTTTTATTCTTAATAAACTAACGTTTATTCTTACTACGCTGTTTTGATTGTCTATGTAGTTTTATTTCGTTGTGTAATTCTGCTACTAAAATATTCTCTATCGATCTTTACAAAATTTTCACAACAGGAGTTTGCATGCTTTAGCCCTTTGCGAATTTTATTTCAATTTCGTTACCAGTAGCTGCCAACGCTTTTAAGTGTTTCATTTGAAATTTACTTTAACTAAAAAATAAGACAGTTTAAGTAAATAAACTGAAGAAATAAATTCACTTAAATACCAGTTTTATTCACACTATTGTTGTATTTTCTAATTTTTAAGTATATGATATATCTTGAAACAATTTCCAGGATGCAATCCTGCTTTCCTTTCGCACGTTTCGCAAAAAACTGATGTCGAGTCACACTCGACATAGCAGTGCAAAGGGTTAAGAACGATAATTATTAATTCAAATTATAATATATAATAATATTTTTATATATATTATAATAATTATTAATTAAAATTATATTTGATAACGAGTAGTTGTTGAGGAGTTGTTAAGATAATTAAATTAATTTAATTAATTTCTATTGAATTAATTGTCCTATTTAATTTATTTAATTAATAAATTTTAAATATTTATTTAATTATTTTAATCTTAAAATAATCCAGAAACATTTCAAGTTAAATATCTTACAGCTTTTAACACAATTATAAACATAACCTTACGACAATGAACGCATGCTGGTGTATATTTTTGAAAAGACTCGTAGGGTATTCAGCAACTTGTATTTCTACCGAGATCTTATTCGCTGAGAAAAGAATTTATTTAACGAAATGGTAGCGCATTACCTGCGTTATGTAAACCGAGACCCTGACCTAGGTTCTACCGTATCCTCCCGTGAGATTTAAAGCGGAGAATGCGTGGATTTTCAAGTCAGTGGTCACAATGAATTTACCTTCTCTCCGAACGAGTATTTAGAAGGCGGGTCACAGAAGAGAACAACGAGAAATAGAGCTACTGAGACACGATGCTTGTTGGAAATGCGAGAAAGACTTTCCACGGTCGTAGAATAAATCAACATTTAACTTAAATTGTTTAGAAAGATGTTTGTACTCTTCGATGTTCTCTACTTTGAAATTTCAATACTAAATACGTGCAAATGTACTCTTCACCATGCATCTTCATAATTTATGATATCTCCCATATTACAATTTGTCAGTTGTACGTATGCTGCACAGTTGAACGCTTTACCTTTTCTTTTTCCTTACTTTCTATTCGCTTATCTATGTTTTAAAATTACTCAGCTTAGCTCTGTGTAAAAAAGTATGTATTTATGTAGGTGTATTTAATTAATAACGTAACGAGTAGACGAATTCGTAATAGTCAGTTGTATTAAAATAAGTATAAGTAGGAGAAATAGTGTAGGCCAGTTATAATCGTCGCTTGCTCGATGCTACTATACCGATCGAATAAAGGATAACAATAATCCCCTAGGGGGCACGTTCATCATTTATATCGACAGATGGTAGCACAAAAGGTTAATATTCTTATGTAACTCCGGCTAAAGATTACAAGAAATGGCAATGACAATCTGTTGGGAGTTCGTTTGCCTGTAGACTTTGTAAACCAAAACAATCGTTAGTACTCTGTTGAAGTAATTACTTCAAGAAAAATCTTTGTTTTTGTATATCCGTGATCTGGAGAAAAGAATAGCATTTAGTGAAAAAATTCCAAATAACGAGAGGTGCATATTATTGTGCCCTTGAATATGATTTTTGTTTTGAATTTCGGTTTAGACATCGCGAATGGTACGTTTGTCAAATTGGTATAAAACTGTGGCAGCTTAGAGAGCAACGCGACTGACGCAACTGAGCAAAAACGTACCTTAGTACTAGATAACAAATTACTGCTTAAATAATAAGAAGGATTATCGGCGACAAAAGCCGATTAATAGGCTATCGGTCGGTAAGCGTCGGTGACAAAAAAACCGGTAAAAATCAGTCGGTAAAGTGTTAAACTACAAACGTAAAACAGTCTACAACACATCCATTCGATATTCATACGAAGAAACTATTGCTTCGTTTATAATTATCGCTCGTTTCCAATCGTCTAAATTCCAACAATTGTTCGCCAGTATTGCCCTCTTACCGCGAAAATGCCACACGAGACTAACAAGCCATCTTGAAACACGATGGCAATTCTCCTCCACGCTGAACATTAATTAGCAATCGTTCGTTATTCGAGGACGACACTTGTGATACTTCCGATACTTCCTATTGTCGTTAATTATCGCTCGTCAACGATTAATTACTCCGCGGTTGTTTTTCGTTGGAGATGAAGCCAGGTGCAAGGGACAAGCAGAAAAGAAGAAAAACGTGAGAACGAAATTTCTGGATATCGAGATCTCTGTTAGATAAATCCGTGGATCGATTGGTGAACGCGAATATTCGCTTGTATATGTGCTCGCATTGTCATTAATCGGTTGGTAATTAACGACTGCTAATTGTAGCGTTGTTTCTCGTTGAAACGCGATAAAAGCTGACTCGAAAACGAAGTTAAAAAAGCTGCGCGGGTAATGATGGAAGCGGCTTCCTGGAAATTAGCCTTTTTATGAACAATCGGTAATTGATAAGTAATCGCTTGAAGTTTGTAATTAGATCACTAGATTGCACACTGATGATTTGATTTACAGGTGTATTTTCTTTCTGTCTATTGTGATATTTTAGTAGAAATTTGAAAAATTCAATGAACATTTTAGTACAAATAATTAACCACGTTTACGGGTAAACAATTATTAAATAATGGTAGAAATTGTTTGAAATGTAAATCATTGCCAGAAATTCTGGGATACTATAGCGTGATAGATACTGAATTCTCCATTTACTTTTGCTTTATATTTAAGAGATCTTTTTTTATTATTCATATGTTTACTTATTAACATGGTATGAAAAAGAGGCGAAAAAGGGGAGAGGAAAGAGAAATTAAAACGACTAATGTTTCAAAAATGTTTAGAGGCGAGCAGCTTTGGTGCTAGGCAACGTTATCGCTAAATCGTATCCCGTTTATTATTCCTCTGGTATCGCCAATAACATTCCCTTTGTGCTGCAACTCTATGTATGTTCAGAAAACCGATATCCAGCGGTCATCAAACCATAGTAATGCGATCTCGAACGCTCTCTCTTATCGGCAGAGCATGCTACGATAATTTGAAGAATTCCTTTCTAGATACGTAAAGCTAGGAAATAGAAATCTAATAATAAAGCAGAACTTTGTTCGAGGAAAATATATTAAAATAAATGCAACAATGGAAGTAAAGACTGAATACAAGGTATATATAGGCATTTTTTATTTATCCTATATAATAAGTTTATTGATCGATAGATTTATTTGCAATGGATTCGACGAGAAACGATGGTTACTTAACGTGAACTAAATACAGTAATGTGCTATAATTAAGACAACTAAATAGTTAATTCACAACTCGCAACTATTGTAATAGTTACAACTCATAACAACTCGGCAACTCAACTCTCGACTCCTCGCAACTCGTCTCCCCTCCACTCGACTGTCGACTCACAACTTGACTACTCCACTGGACTCTCAACTGGGCTCCTCCCCACTCGACTCCCCGGTAAAACTGCCAGTCCCTTTTTGGCCTAACGGCACTTAGGGCTTCCCGCAATATTGTTTATGATACGCCAGATATTTCTTAAGCCATTTGTCCAAGATACTACATATATGTTACTTAGTTTCTGTAATTTAAACACTTAATAAGCTTGCAAAGAAGTATAACTGATTTTGGAAAGTGAACTAACAAGTGAATAGATCTAAGAATAAAGTAAAAGTATACGTGAGATCTTCTACGTATATATTTACTAAATTAACAATTTATCAAGATATGTTGCGTATGTCAAATGATGTTCATTTTGGGAGATCAAATGTAAATGAGTCTGAGAATTGAGTGAAGATATAAGCGAGCTCAGCTATATCGGCTGAGTATATTTTAGTAAGTTAATCAAATAATTTAACAATTTAATTTCTACGTGTTAAACGATGCGATTAATTTCGTGGAATTGAATAAAAATAAATGAAAATATCAAAATGGTATGAATTACGCTCATCGATTTATTTTATTTTTAGGAAATTTAACCATACCATCAAGAGATACATTTACTTTTGAAAACTAAAATAGTATCGAAATTTGGATAAATTTGTAGCGGCACATGACCGTAGAAAAAGTTAACGAAAATACGAGAAATAAGTACGTCACGCGCCCAAGAAAGTCCGCTTTCCTCATCGATTACAGGCAGAGTTTGGTTAAGTACAAGTACAGAGATAGTGTATGTCGTAATCGTGGCTCGCTCATGCTACTATTCGACTCTCTAACTATTCGCTATTCGACTAACAATTCCACTATATGGCTGACTATTTTTATGGACCGGTGTATTACAAAAAGTTCAAATGTAACTGCAAGAAGATATACTAAAAATAGGAAGAACAGAATTAGCCCACAGAACATCAAGATAGATACATTTTCCAGACGTTTTTATCATCTTCTATCTTCAAAGCGTTGTCCGCTCGCCATAGTTGAACTCTTATCGCAGCCTCTCTCTGGCCAACCACCGATCCTCCGTAATGGAATATCGATTCTCCGTGTTTGGACGGTCAATTTTCCCGTCACGACACGATGAATTGCTCGCTAATGATAGTACGGGCTCGCCAAATAATATTCCTGCGATTGCAAAATCATCCCCTCACGCGATATCCTCCAAAAGCCAAGGGATTCTATGACGAGACGGTGTGAATCAACGATTTTTTATTTACCAGACGATTACAATAACCTGAAATCTGGAATGTTGTTGAAAACCACGCGAAGCATTCCCCGGAACAGTGACAAGTTACAGTACTCATGTACTGGGTTGGCAACTAAGTGACTGCGGACTTTGCCATTACCATCTACTGCAAAATCCGCAGTCACTTAGTTGCCAACCCAGTACATGAGTACTGTAACTTGTCACTTAGTTGCCAACCCAATAATTAACGTGGGGGATGTGTGCAAATGAATAGAAAACAAGCGATTAAGAGGAAGATCGATGTGAATCTATTGTTGAACATCATTGTTAATATTACTGTTACCTTTTGTCCGGTAGAAAATTTCTATTTTATTGGTGCAATGGAGTAGCAAGCAGCTGGCTGGTGAAAATGAGCGCAATGTATAATTTAATGGCTAACGAAGAAATAATCGAATCCTCTTGAAATTGGTCGTTCGTTAAAATGACATGAATTCCACTGTAGAATTGTATTTAAATTAATAAAAATAAAATAAAATATTTCAGTTCACACGAATTCAACTGAGAAGAATAAATGTTTCTACTGGGTAGGCAACCTAACCCCAATCACTTAGTTGCTAACCTGATATAATAAACAGCGAGACAGAAACATGTTTACGTTTCAATGGCGTACATATGTTCTGTCCAGAGTAGAAAAGAGAAACAAGTAGCGAGAAAAAGCGTAGCAAAACGTAAGAAACTTTGGTACATAAAGCGAAGCATGATCGTGAAGCTCACGTTGAAAAAAAAAAAAAAGAAAAAGAAAGAAAAAAAAATCGCTTCTTCCGGGCTTTTCTTAATTAACTTTCAAGCTCTTTGCCCAAGCTTACCTTCATTAACTCGAAAAAAAACCCTTTTCCTCATCTTTACAAATTTTCAGCCCCATTTCAACTCGACCTCTTTTATTCGCTCTATTTACGCGCCGCGTTTCCTCTGTATTCCACGAGGACCGTAAGTCTCCCCTTGTCGTCCTATCTTTTCTTCTTTTTCTTCTCCTTCTTCTTCTTTCTCGTTTTTTATTAGACTTGCAAACGAAAGAACCCGGAGCGCAGTCTGCAGAAAGGTGTTGGCAATTGGCGCGCGGAGACAGCGCGTTAAAGTGAGCACTGAGTCGAAAATGGAAAAGAAATACGACTAAATGGAGAGGAATCGGTATCGGTAGGTCTCTGTCGCGTCTCTTCACTTCCTTCCTCTTCCTCCATTTTTATTACACTTGCAGACGAAATAACCCGAGAGCGTATTCGAATCGGAGCTACCTGCAAAAATAAATAAGTAGAGAGAAGTGGACATTTGCGTGAAAAGTTGTAGGAAAGCTATTGAAATCGCGATGTTCCAAGCGGTTCCTTCACAGGGATCAACTTTTTCATCGTATTTCGTGCGAACGAAGCTGGAAAGTTTACCGGCTCGATAAATTGTCAGCGTCAGCTGTACCTGGCATCGAAACAACTTCACTTCGCCTACGAAACTAGATCGCGCGATTAAATCCTTCCATTCATTGGTTTTTCCGCTAACTTCCGCTCTCGTCCGCTTCCTTCCATCAGTTATGACAACTTTCACCATATTACGGTTCGCGCCTCTTTTCATCTGATATTTCCCTAACATCGAAGTGACTTCAAGCGCACGGCTTTCCTTCATCAGACAGCAATCAGAAATTTGGTATCGTTTGCTTTTAACGATGATACCAGATGGACAATATTTATAGAATTACTTGAGAATTTTGCGGATCGCCATAAATGATTGATTCAGTATGCAGGTTCAATTGCATTGAGTGATTGACGTATTTTTAGTGAAAAAGAGTACATAGATCTTTTTATTCTTATATTAGTTTACTAAAAGCGAAGGTACGTAAATGTATTAGGTTGGTAACTATGTGATTGCGGAGTTTGTCACTAGATGGTAATGAAGGTTGGAAGTGAATTAGGGTTAGAAGTTTCATTCGCTTAATGATGTTGATAGAGTACCAACTTTGGACTGTATTTAAGGTATAATTAGTCATGTAGCAAATATCATATATTTAAGATATTTTAAACATCTACAAGTTTCTTCCTTTCTGCTACGTTCTACGTATCGAGGTTGAGGTTAGGTGATCTGCAAATAAAGGATTGCGTGATAAGTGACAGTTGCCAACCGAATAGTTCAATTGAACCGGATTAGAAAACTATTCAGGATCACGAGATTTATTTTTGCTATAGATATCATGCACCTACTATATCGAAATTGTATTGGAATTATATTGAACATATGAAAACCCTCCCAAACTTAAATGCGTGTTTCCAATTCTTAATATCGTAAACTGTAAATTTATAATTATACACAACCACGGAATAAGAAACCAATGAGAAAATTATCAACAGCAATAATAATCGAGAATAATGGAAAAATCAAATGAAAACAAATAGATGTTTCGTTTAATCCAGCATCGCTTATTCGGCATCGTTCAACATCGAAAGATAAACTCGTAGGATAACAAAGGCACAGCGAAGATGATCGAGTTACACAGAAGTCAAGTCGGTAAACAACATCGCCTATACTAATCATATGACGTTTGGAAGGAATCACCTTTCCCATCGAAAGGAAAGGAAAGAAAGATTCAGCCAGTCGAATCAATCTGCAATGAACAAAATAAATATCGCGAGACCTTCCATCATTGCCAGACACGACAATATTGCAAAACGCAAACGATTGAATAAATATAAACAACTGAACGACGAATCACGGCGGGGAGCGGCTGTCGAAATTCGATCCCACGGGACTTAAACACAAATTTCTGAAGCTGAAACGCCAGGAAGAAACGCGACGACCTACATACGTACGTCGAGGAAATATAAAAGCTGGCTTGAGTTGGTACGCGCCACGCTTTTCTGCTTCGGCTGATTCCAGAGTTACCTTCGGAAAAATTGGAGAAAATTGGGTAAAATTAGGGAATCATTCTCTCTCTCTCTTTCTTCCTTCCTGCAGACGAATAAAAGCAGAAAGAGATTGGCAAGGAAGATAAGGGTGCTGAACGAGCGATTTTAAAATGTGTTTGAGGGGGAACTATGAGGTTTGATGGTGAGAAACAGATTGCAGGGTAAGGAAAACGTCTCGTTTTCGGTTTAATTTGACGTTTAAAGGGAGATGAAACGAGGCTAGGGGTTTTTCGAGTATTTATTTAGAAGTTGCAAAGCTTTTGGATATTTCCGTTAAAATCATTTGCAAGCTGCGTAAGCTTCATTTAATCCTTCACGTCCCGAACGTACTTTAGAGTACTATTGGGTATTTATTGATATACAGGGTGGTTGGTAACTAGTGGTACAAGCGGAGAGGGGGTGATTCTACGCAAATCAAAAATATAGAATAAAAATTTTTCGTTTTTTTTTTAGCAATTTTTGTAATAATAAACTTCATGATTACTTCATATTGTTTCCGCTTGTACCGCCAGTTACCAACCACCCTGTATATATTGGTATTTTAATTTAATTATGTTTAAAAACTTATATCATTAAATTTGAATTAATTTAATAGATAATTTTAAAAGTTATAGTAAAATTATATTAGTAGTTATAGTAATAGTATTTTATAAATATTAGAAATGAATATTTATATTAATATAAATTTTGTATATACAGGGTGGTTGGTAACTGGTGGTACAAGCGGAAAGGGGCTGATTCTACGCGAAAAAAGAAGTCGAAAATATAGAATAATCTACAGTGAGATCCGTTATAACGAGAAGTGATGAAGTGCACGCGTACCCAGCCAAAATTCAAAGTCGATTTTCTCGAAAACGAAGCCTCGAACGAAAAATTTTTATTCTATATTTTCGACTTCTTTTTTCGCGTAGAATCACCCCCTTTACGCTTATACCACCAGTTGCCAACCACCCTATATATATCATATTAATTATATGTAATATTGATGGAATACTTGTGAAAGTTTATTAACGCTACTTCATATTAAAAAGGCAATTTTCAAATGGAATTTATTCCATTCATATGGATTATTACTGAGCAACTAAGTGATTACGGATTTTGTCATTACATGGTATTGACAATCCGCAATCACTTAGTTGCCAACCCAATACTTTTATCAAAATGTTGTTACGAATGTTCATATATTACTTTAATTATTCAACAATTTCTATGAAATTCTAATGTATGTGCGTTTATATTTGAATGAATATATCCATAATAGATATAATTACACTCAACATATATGCGTTGTTCAAACTAGAACATATGATTAGAACATATAACATGTAATTTATGGCATAAAGGAGTGGAAAGAGTTCACGGACAAACATAATACAAATTTCGTTCTTCAGTTATGCACATTTTGTACGTATGTTTTACAATATCCAAGCGATGTCAAGTGGAATATAGAAGGCGAATTAAAAAGCAGGAAATATGAAAAAGAATTTTCATAATAATTCTTATAAGACATAGACGATATGGAAATAAATTCCGTTTGAAAATTTCCTTTTTAACATGACATAGCGTAAATAAACTTTCACAAGTATTCCATCGATATTACATATAATTAATATTATATATACAGGGTGGTTGGTAAGTGGTGGTACAAGCGTTTTTTTTTTTCAGCAATTTTTGTAATAATAAACTTTATGATTACTTCATATTATTTCATTATGTATTCCTAATTTTCCGTTACGGCAAAAACAAACTTAAACCGCGATAATATCCACTTTATAACGAGACGTGATAAAGTGTACGCGTACCGAACGAAAATTCAAAGTCGATTTTCTCGAAAACAAAGCCTCAAAGGAAAAATTTTTATTCTATATTTTCGACTTCTTTTTTCGCGTAGAATCACCCCCTTTCCGCTTGTACCACCAGTTGCCAACCACCCTGTATATATATAATATATGGATAAATACATTGTCAATATTAATAATATCAGACGGTACTTTAGTTTGCAGTCGATAAAATTTACCTGTACAGCCTGAAGCAATTTCTTTTTATCGCCACTTCCACGCTATAATAATATTTAGAAACATTATATAATATCATTAAAAGCGTGTAATCTATTCAAAATGCCTGCAAAGTTAGAAACTTTAAAAAAGCACTGTTAACACATTGTTGACCGGTAATTTTACTGAGAATTTATCTCGTGTCACCGGCTATTATTTCGTAATTGGATGTGCCAGTAAAGCAATATAAATAAACTTTAATAAATTCTACTTATTATTCAACTTTTGATATTTCTTTTTCTGCGTGATGATACACAACAGCTTTTGCAATATATCTAGTTTCTGCGTTTTCCTTTTGAAGAGCATACTCTACACGCTCTAGTCGGATTTGTTTTTCTGCCAGTGACTATTTTTTCTGACACGTGGTCTCTTAGTTGTCCGGAAAGCCAGAAGGATGCATCATTGTAATAAGGAGCTGTTTTAGAAATTCGTGAAGTGTCAGGCGCGATGCTGCATTCTTTGGAATACACAGTTATCCATTCTCTAACTACTTCCAGTAGAAATTTGTTGTATCTTGTTTTATTTTCTGGCAGATTGATACAGCACATTTTATATGCATCGAACAAGGTGCAGTTTATCAGAAAAATGCTAATTTTCTGGGCCACTTTAAAGTTTTTCATAAAATACTGCTGTTCGCCAAATACTGATCTGCACGATCTACCCCTTTCATGTGCTTATTGTATTGTAATATGCACGTAAGTTTAATGACATTTTGGTGGCCTAATACCAGATTCACTATCTTCTGACACAGTATCATTTTCCAAGTCACCACAATTTGACTCACGATCACTCGGACAATCAGATAAAACATTGAAAGATTCTTCATAGGTACGTTGCGTCATCGTTGACATTTTTTTACAACAAAGGACGCAACTTGACTGGTCTTATAAGCGGGAGACACAGCTTGAGGTATGCTGACCAACAATTGCACTGTATCATCTCCAACAGCGCACTGAGAAAACGACGCTGATGCGAAAAAAAGCGCATCACGAGTTTACTCGTGGCCGGTCAGCAATGTGTCAAGCACTGTTTTCATTAAAAACTAACAGAAAATCATAAACTAAAGGAAGCCAATATATAAGCCACCCGTGGAGAAATCTGCCCGCCTCTATGTCACACAGTTGCCAAAAAAGCGCCATTCTTCAAAACACAAAAGCGACAAAACCTTCTTTCTTAACAAATAAATTTCCTTTCCTCGGTCCGTTTTAATCGGCCAGTCTCTGAATCGTCTAAAAAATGTGCATTCGATTAAACGTCCCATTTCCATTACGTGTCATGCAAACTCGAGAAATTTGTCTTGCAAGCAACTCACCAGTCAGCAATTGCGAGATTCCACGGTGGCTCGGGGTTGGCTGTTCCCGCAAGAGGCGATGAAGTGGCGTTGCTCGCGACAAACAATGTACTCTGTGAGCCGCGTCGTTTAATAAAAATCGCTCGAACGGCACGGATTCCTCGACGACACAAAGACACTCGACGAGAAGTCGTGGAGAACCGGTTACACCAATGTAACCGAGAAACTGTGCGATCAGCAGCTACGCCAATTCCCTCCCGTCGCGTTTCTCCGCCATACGACCTGTTAACGCACGAGCAATGTTATAAAAAAACAAGACAGCAGAAGAAAACAAAGGAATATGAGAATAATGGAATTTTATCGAGCGAGTGAAGAATGTTTGGGAATAGAACAATAGAAGCTGAACACTTGTTTTAAAGAAAAAATATATACAACAGAACTGTATTTACAGTGAGAGTCGAAAACGAGTACACAACACCTCGAATGCACGAAATGCATACAAAAACAATAACAGCGATACAAATAGTGAAATTAAAGGAAATTTTTGGATAATGGAACAGTTACTTGTCTGGTGTTCATCTTCTTGTAATTTAAAAGGGAACATAAATATTAATAACAGCAATACAAATAATGAAATTAAATTATGAGTCGATTCAAGATTTGTGGATTCTAAATTTTCTTCGCTACTCAATCACTTTTTACTAGATTTAATCCCATAAAATTACATTCCTTTTGTGCCTCCTACCATCTTTATTTTTTTTTTTTTTAAAGGTATTTAAGTACTTTAAAATATTCAGACATATCATCATTGCTATTATTTATATTCACGTTTCAATTCATTAAGCATGGAAGCATACGTAACATTAACATCATCTGAAGGAGACGTCCACTGAAGAAGAAAATTCATCACGTTAAAAGCGTCCTATCGCGTCGACGTTACCACGATCATCGAATTCTGGTATTGTATGGAAAAGGAGTTCCTTCTAAATCTGTCGTAATGTAATAAATATGGTGTCCTCGACCTTTCTAGTATCACATTTAACACATATAACAGCGGTATAACAGCTAATCCTTTTAATTGTTCGTGAAGATGTATCGCCCTTTCGCTGGTAGCTTCGTTGATTGTTAACAAACATTCTTGCAGAGGATCAAGGTTTTTACATGTGAAAAGTCGTGGAACGTTCGGATAATCGACGTTCTACTCTGCATATGTATGCTTCATAAATTAAAAATTAATTGAAAAGAAGTAAAGTAAGAATATAAATTAATAGTAAAAAGTATAAGTATTATAAAAATGTTTGTGAGATGTATACTCACTCATTGGCTCTCACTGTGGGCAAACTTATCAAAGAATGAACAGTTCACGTAATTAGAATTGATATAATTGATACAATGTTGCTCTATCTTCTCCACTACTTACAATTCACGTAATAGAAGCATAGGTTCAGATAATTAGATTCACTCATCGGAAGTTCATCAGCTTAAGTGAATATCAAAAGTCATACGTATTGTTAATAGACCGTTGAAGAAACACGAGTAACGAAGATCCGCAAATTCTAGTAGAAGTTAACCCATGGCTCTATCAGGAAACGTTACATTTTCAACAGCATATATCTTGATTAATGAAATCTTGTTTGAATAAATTGATGAAGCTTGCTGGAATAAAAAGTAAAAATACAATATACATATAGCTTGCACCATTTCATTTAATATTGGGTTGGCAACTAAGTGATTTTGTCATTAGGTGGTATTGACAAAATCCGCAATCACTTATTTGGCAACCCAATACTTTACAAGCAAAGTACCTTCGTTTAATATTTCATTCTTCCATTTAACGTATCACGAATAAAATCTGTCCTAGTCACCGACGTTCCTGCGGAGACGTAATCGGAGTAAGAAACGCCATAAGATTAAATTTGCAAACACAAGAAGCAAATGAAAGTTTGAAAGATTTTCGTGTAAGTGGCTGATTCACGGACGAATCGTCCGAGCAAATAGGAAATTCGGCTAATTCTCGAAGCCGCGACAACGTGGATGGGGAAGAAAACAGAATAACGAAAGGCTGACCTATTTGGCGGCTGAGTAGAATAGCCGAAGGGGGTGGAGAGACGCGAGTAGAATGGCGAGAAAAAGGGCAAACCGTGTGTACCGAATACGCGGCTGCCTTTTGTTGTCTGGGCCTGGCCACCGGCGTAATTAAAATTCTACAGGCTCCACCCGTTATTTTGGACCATCTCCAAAATCCTGGAACCACGTTACGGCCGGATCGATGCCGGTGGCGAATCTTGGCTCTGACATTGTCGGGGCATAGACAAACAGAGCAACGATCGACAATGAGCAAGTTCTCTGTTACAAAGGAAATCAGGGTTGATCGTTTGCTAAGTTTGTCTACGATGAGAATCACTGACGGACAGGACGCAAACTTCACGTGTTTCGGTTTTTCAATATCAACTGTCAGCTTAGGCTATGGCTACACGTACACGAGTATTCGGACGAATTGACGCTCTGACGAAGATAACATTCGAAGACTGTGCCACAGAGCCATAAATTAGCGATAGAAAAAACAAGGGGGTCTAACGATCTTTCCCCAGGCCATCGAAACAACAACGTAGAGAGTAGTTCCAATGTGAGAAAACAGTAACAGCATGGCCATCTCTGAGCTGGGCCCCGGCGACACCCCCTCCATAGGAGCCAAACCCATGGTATATAAAACTTTCCTAAAATCAGCTCTCGACATTTTCTGTTCTAACATTCTGAACCGTCACTCTATTGGATTTGTACAATAAATTTTACTATTATATCTAAAGTTCAATTCCTTACCTTATTTGTGAAACGTTCGAACTGCGACGCAAGGAGATCACCGGTGATCTGTCAATTTCGTGATTTCTTGTGTCTCCTACGTGACAACTACAACGTCTATGCTATACTTTCGTAGAAATCAATACCGTTAAAGTAAACTAAATATTTATATACCATCTGCATTTATTATAACACTTACATGCTAATTAATTAGGGCGATATATATCTCGCACGATTCGGTGTAACAATTTCATACGACTGCATTAAATGTAGAGTCTCTGATAAAGGGATGTTTCGTTGCAAGATAAGGCTATGCGTCGATAATTTCTGTAGCCATTGTATCTGAATATATTGACGTTTTTATCGAGTACGCCGAAACGTCAAATCGTCCGAACATGCATGCACTGGTTTTATTGTACTGAAAAATTCGAAACTCTTGTTGAGAATTATAGATCTTAATCGCCGAAATAAATGTATGACAACACTTACATTACACTTAGAATTGATATCAAAATAGTTTCAGATTTATTTAATATGTGATTTACAAGATATTCGTACATACACATTGCACGCGTCTCAGCACTCCTTTGTCCCGCCATCTTTTTCATCGCCATACGCTGCGCACGCACATACTCACACACTCATACTCATATATGTGTGTTACTATTCGCGGCTAATCTAGTAAACACACAAAATAACACATATCTCAATAGCTCTATTCCTGATAATTTATCGAGTTGGCGAAAAAATTGTGTTTTCATTGTGTTAAGAAACAGTTTTAAATGGCTCATTTGTCACAAAACTTACAGATACAGCGATTTTATTGGCAATTAAGTAACATCAGGTGGTAATGACAAAATCCGCAATCACTTGTCAACCCAATATAAGAATAGTGTCCTGTGTTGAAAAGATAGTTGGTTCTTACAGATCGAATCTATCGTTGAAAATCGATTCTCATCTTTTGTCCTTTTCCTGTGTGCAGGTGTCTCAAAAACTTATCCTGATATCGATTTACCGTAACGCTTACAGTCACTGTAAACTAGTTGCATTACATGCAAGGACTAGTTCGTCTGGGATCAGCTAGAAAGTTGTAGGTGTCGCAACACCACGTTTCCTTTAAACGTACAGAAGAGAACTGCTTACGAAACCTATTTCAATATTTAGTCGAGCCGGCCAATTTCTGGGAATCCTCTCTCTCGAGATATCTCAAGTAAAATACTTAACCAATTACAGGCAAACCTATGCTGTGAATTTTCTTTTTCCTCTTAAAATCGTATTGTCCGAAAGCGTTTGCCAATTTTTGTTACATGCACGTGACAATCAGAACCTTTTACGAATTTTTATATCTAGGGACGACTAAATTATGAAACTTGCAGGAAAGAATTGCGAATAAAAGTAATATAAAAAAATATACAACGCAAATGGAAAAATTGGTGTTTTCAGAGAAAAAGTTGTTCTATGTTTACATGTAAGTGAAAAATGTCGAATAAAGATTCTTCTTTTATAGCCCTGTTTCTACAACAATTCAATTTAACGTGTTTCATATATTTTACTTATCTTTTATCTTTCTTATCGAAACTTTGTACGTGTAAAATCCTTATAAAATATTTTCGAGGTATTCAAATGATCTCACATCCTGTCAATTCTGTTGCTACAAACTGCAACAGTCTGTTCGCTACAAACAGCTTTATCGCAGTATTTTCAGAAGTGTCTAGTCATCTTACGTCGTTTTGATGAATAAAATAAAAATTGGCATATTGCAATATGTTTCACAAACGAGTTATGAATACGCCAGTCATTTAATAATAAATAATAAAACAGTCAGTAACAAAAAGAAAACAGCAAACATACTATAAAATTATTGGGTTAGCAACTAAGTGATTGCGGTTTTTATCAATACCACCTAACGATAATGACATTTGATTTTATCATTAGGTGGTATTGACAAAATCCGCAATCACTTAGTTACCAACACAATACTTACTTATTACTTGTCTCTGACTTTACTTTCATATCATTTAGTATATTTTATTATCACGTAACCTATAAATTAGTCACACAGACTGTGCAACATGATAGCTTGTCAAACGATGAACGCAGTGTGTATTTCTCGAACGTAAATAAGAAGCCACTGAGCGCAGCGGTAGCATTTTGTTTACAATTTCAGGCGAAAGGCTGTCGTCTCACAGACGATAGTTAAACAGAACATTGTTTTAGAAGCGAAAATAAGTGGAATATGTAAACTAAAGTGTTTTCGTTTGAAACTTCGTTTTAGAGAGAATTAGGTTTAAAAATATGTCGAGTATACGTGCGCTTGACTAGCTTATAGTCGAATAAAGGCCGATACTGTGGTAATAAGGCGAGATAAGTAAAAATGTAGAATAATATTTTTTCATCGTATACCTCGTTTTTCTTAAAATAATGTCTGAAATTGGAGTCGTTGACGCTCCATCCACGAGCTCGACGAACACGTTCAGCCAGCAGTTAGGTGAGTGCACAGTGCACGTGTACTCGATAAATTTCCAAACTCGATTTTCTCCAGAATAAAGCCTCATAAACGAAGAAATTTTACTCTTTCTTTTCTCCACTCGTCTTTCATCACTCATCCTCATACGTTGTACGTAATGTAGGAAGTAGACAGTAATTTATCTCAACTTCTCGCGGAACGAACAGTTCACGTAGTAAGAGTTAGCTGATTCTTTCTATTTGGTTGTCCTTGTCTTTCTATTTGGTTGGTTCCTTTCGTTTTAGAAGAAAATAATAGATGCACAACATTTTTTGTTTTGATGCAAACGAAACGTGTCCTACGACAGCTAGAGGACGATCGAAGCTAAAGACCACAACATTTGACAGATTAGGTTTCATGCTTGTATCAACATAGCCAGATAAAGCAGCTGCGTACAGATAACGGAAGACATTTTTGGGTGCTAATAGTTAGGTATGATTTTTCACTCATGCAGTAGGAATTTACGATGAATAAATTCGTCAGCAATTTTTTCACCATGTGTTTAGTCAATTAATATAATTAATAAATTCACAAGTTACAAGTTCATCGTAGTTGACCTTCGTGTTATCAATCATGTTATTATATATTGCTTTGTAAGCCGATATTTGATAAACTACGGTGAGATATTCACGCAACCATCGTTGCAGATTCAAACAAGTTACGAGTCATAGACTTCTCTCTTAGAATTTGATCATTTTTCAACAAACTATTGTATTGGCAACTAAGTAATTGCGGATTTTGCCATTACCGCCTAATGCCAAAACCCGCAATCACTTAGTTGCCAACCCAATATAATTCAAATTGTGCTAATAATAGTTCAAGATTTTGTTCCATTGCATTCCATCGTTCAAGAGGGTTCCTTGAGTTCACTTAATCGAGCACTAATTCAAATTTCGTTGCAATAAATAAAATTCTAGAAGATAGACGATTTAAATTAAAAGTAGAAATACGTTTCTCGTAATATCCAGTTATATATATTTATTATCTACTTTTTGACATATTCACGCATATTTTTATTCATTTACGAACCTTTCTGCAGAGCGTAGCTTTCCATCGTACGAGAGATAGGTAAGAAATAAAATTTCTACCCTCTCACAGTTGCCAAGTCTTTCCTTCGCGGCAACGTCGAACTGTGCGACATGCGTCAACTTCTACGACGTTTCGAGCAAACATTCGCGATATGTACATCACGCTACGGAAGGATATACATACGATACACGAAACGCGAAACGTCTGGGAAACGCGGGGAAATTTACTCACCGCCTCCAGGGAACTATGCACCGAAAATTGTACGGACTATTTACTGCGATTCATATCCCACGGCATGGAGAATTCGCCAAGTGAATTATAAAGGAGAGCCACGAATTGCGAAGAAACAGCCAGCGAATTTAATTGAACGTTGACGATGTATTATTCCGTGGTCGTTGCATAGAAATTTTCCTCCCCTAACTTCTAGTTTCAACTAAATTGAATGCTAACCCGCTGGTCATTCGTTGATTATTCTAGCGACGAATTAATTGTTTCACCTGTACCTATTTCCTCAACTCGTTTTTTCTCCTCTAGTTTTGCTGAAATAGACGAAAACATAGCAGTTCATTAGTTGAAATGATTGCTAACAGATTCTCTGAAACGAATCGACCAGCTTCACTTTTTTCAACTTTTCAGTTTCTCATAGTGGCAGCAAAAGTATTAACACATTGTTGCATTTGACGTGATATTGGGTGTATTGCGTTAAATAATCACTCGGTGTTTAGGTCAACAATATATTTATTAACAAGCGTCTTTCTTCGATCGCGTCGCGTATCGCTCTCGGTTTCGCTAGTCAATCTCGCTGCGCGGTTACACTTCGACCTTATCGCTTCCTCGTTCGAACTAAAACTGTCGATCGGATTCGATTCTTTTCTTTTTGTCGCGCCTCAATATCCCCACTATTCACGCATTTGTTAGGGGTTCGCGACCATTGGCACGCACTCCTTCTCGAACATTCGGCGGAAGGACCGTTGGGATATTGATGACTCATTAGGTACTTCGCTTCGGCGTTATACATTGTTGCCGAGTGCCGCCACATATTTATAGTAACATTTTGCATATTAATTGATTAGATCGTAAGAGACTGAATTTACCTCGAGGTTTGCTATTATTTATGCCACCTTCTTGCGACAAATAAAAATTGGTTTTCATTAACTGGTTATATCATTAACGTTCGACCCCCTTCCCCAAAAGAAAAGAAGAAGAAGGAAAAAAAGAACAAACGACCAAGTAGGTGGCATAAATAATAGTAAACCTCAAGGTAAATACAATCTCTTACGATTTAATCAATTGGTATGTAAATGCTATAATAAATACAACAGTGTGTTAATACTTTTACCTACAATATACAATATATATATATATATGTCGGAAGAACATTGGAATTTGAAGCGCGTGGTGATTCTTCGTTTGACTTATCCATTATTCACAAGCAGAAATTAGATTTTAACGTATATACAAGACTTATACTAAGTTTAACTAATACTAAATTTACGAATATTAAATTAACGAATAACGAGATTACAAACAATAAATTTGGTGGTAAATATATAATATATATATATATATATTATCAAGTACATAGCTATACACAAGTCAACGAAAATTTTGAAAAAGTGCGACGTATCTTTTTCGAAGTTCAACAAAATTGAGCACCAACGAAAACTCTCTGTTATCACATAACCTAAAACGCAAAGATCTGTCTTCCATAAAAAATTCTATCGGGCAACTAAGTGATTGCGGATTTTGTCATTAGGTGGTAATGACAAAACCCGCAATCACTTAGTTGCCAACCCAATATATTCGTTCGCTGAAAGCAGAACCGAACTCTCGATCGAAAGGAAGAGAAACGATTTGTGGAGCACTCAAAGTTAGCGGCTGCGGTAATCTTCGTACATTTAATTGGACGTTGGTGAGAGCGGTTGGTGGAGATAGGTTCTTATGGCAAAGTGCTGAGTTCGCGAGCTAAGACCCGTGTTCTGCTCGCGAGACCGTCGCCAGCCATTTTGCGCTGTTGAAACTTGTATCCGGGCCGTGTCTAGCCTCGAAAGGAATCGAAGCCGCCGGATAACAGCCTTTTAGAAGAAATTGCCTCTCTTCTCCCACTACAGCCGTGAATCTTTGTCTTGGCACGGGAAAAGTAGGTTCCTCAAAAACGCCAGCCCTTGCTCCTTTTGCTTTCTTTTCACTGAACCTCTTATCCTTTGTTTTCTGCTTATCGATACAGTTCTCGAATGTTTCTCTTGGAAATGGGAAACTTGAGCTGCCGGATGCACGACGCGTTGCTAGCTCTCGCATGAAATTTGTTTTCGTATTCTAATTTTTCAAATGGGATGGTATACTGTTGATGTTGATGTTTGATTTGAAGAGGAAGAAAAGTTTGCTTAAAAAATAGGTTAATGAGGGTAGGTGAGGAAGATAGATAGGATAGGTAAGTGGATAAACGTAGGAAGAAATTTAAAATCATATTTTATAGGTAAATATGAAGATAGAGGAAAAGTGGATGGTCATGAAATATCGTTTGGCTCCTTGTTAGGGGACGGAATGGCAAGTTTAAAGGCGAAATCGTCTGCAGGAATTTGATACGAAAATTACACGAGCTTTCTGTAACACACTGTCGGACTAATCAAGTCCTGCAAACTGTACACATATGCCAGAATGCTTGATGAACACGAGGTCATCAGACACTAAATTCAAACTCTGGCTGAAATTCAAGTTTCCAAATATAAGTTTAAATTTCTAAATACAAATTCAAATGTACAGACTCAAGTTCAAGTTCTCAAATTTAAATGTAAATTCATATAATAAATTGATCTACAAACCCAAGTCTTGAAATTGAGATTTGTCATTTTTAGATACAAATTCCAGTTTTCTTGCAAATTCAGATCTTCGAATTTAAATATAATCTTCGTAACAAAATTCTACGCGAATAAAGTTGAAATCCAAATTTTTTCATACTTTCCTCGAATTGTCAAATTCAAGTCTTCGAATTCAATTTTAACTTTCCACGTTTCTGAACTTCGAAACAGAACGCAAGCTATTAAAAGGAATTCATCAATGTACCAGCAGGGTATTAAGTTAATAGTTTCATAAAACACGTAATCACGAAGGAACAAAGGAATTATATTCGACCAGTTTGCAACTATCATCAGAACAGCCAGAAATACGTAATAACCGAGCATCGTATATTCGAGGTTCGTTAAAGCAAGTTTTTATCACGCGTAATATGCAACGAGCTAACTTCGCCGAACTAATCGGCCGGGGCAAGTTTTCTCGGCCCCTTTACAGCCGGAAGTTCGATACCTGGGGGCCGGCAACTCGTAATTTCATTTGCGCCTGCAACGCCTCAACTTCGTATCGCATTACGGTGCCGGTGAATTCTCGGCTTGGAAAATCAGACGGCCGGAAAATTACGCTCCTACTGTCCGTTTGCTAATTTTTCATGGCCGATCGTAGTCGAGAATCGAGATGTCGCCTCTGCCGTAACGAATCGCCTCGATTCCACCACGAGTAATGAAACGTAATAGACTCTGTCACGGTTCGAGAAGAATAGAGATGATGAAATATAGTGCAGATACACGGTTGGTAAAACAGTCCACGATTTTTATTACACGTTATTTTCTCACATGATAATCATTAAGACGATACGAGTCGTCTGTGACAGCGTTGCATTTCTAAATGTGAATTTTTATGCATATTCATATTTATTGTGAGTATAATTAGAAAAGTAGAATCTCGGTAGAAAAATTGTTTTAGCTGTCGAGTATTATAGAGGGCACTATACTTTGAATATTTGATACATTGTCTCATATCGCGTGCATCCTGTGCAATTTTCCACTTTCAGATTTCCTGCAAATGCATCAAAATCCGCAGTCTACTCGTAACTATAAAACTATACTAAAATTAGTTCTTAAGTACGAGATACGATGCAACAAAATCTGATTACATCCGATTGCATTCTTCGTTTTTGTGAAATAAAATATTCTGTTACGCTGTATTAGGTTGGCAACTAAATGGTTGCGGATTTTGTCATTACCACTTGACGAGAATATCCGCAATTACTTAGTTGCCAACCAAATATAGTTGCGAAATTTAAGAAAGAATTTTTTTTTTATTTTATTATTTTATTTTAAAATTTTACAATTTGTCCAGTAGGACATTTGGTAAAATATTTTAACTTAGTGAATAAAATATAGCATGTGGATGGCTACCCCCAGTGGGGTTCCATCATCGTGTTTATTAGGTTATATTCTTTGTGAATGAAGAAAGAATGAACTATCTTTCCAAACTTTTTCTTTTTTCGAAGCAATACAACCTGTTCCTTTTGGGGAAGAAGAAAGAACAAATTGTTTAACGTACAAAGATGTGCAATACAGCATACCAAAATTGAATGTTACTGGGTGGTTTTATAGTTATGAAACGTATAATGGTTCCTGTAGTTTGATAGAAATATACAGGGTGGTTGATAACTGATAGTTTTTTTTTCAACAATTTTTGTAATAATAAACTTTATGATTACTTCATATTATTTCATTATGTATTACTAATTTTCCGTTACGGCAAAAACAAACTTAAACTGCGATAATATTCACTTTATAACGAGACGTGATAAAGTGCACGCGTACCGAACGAAAATTCAAAGTCGATTTTCTCGAAAACAAAGCCTCAAACGAAAAATTTTTATTCTATATTTTCGACTTCTTTTTTCGCGTAGAATCACCCCCTTTCCGCTTATACCACCAGTTACCAACCACCCTGTATATATATTATTGTAACTGTAATTGATATTGTAAATATATACGTAATATTGTAGCGTTTTTTGTAGTAATATGTTTCTTGGAATTGTGGAATTTTGAAGATGCCGAGAAAAGAACAGGTGAAGAAATCAGCATGTGGTTAAAGTTTTGTAGGAAAGAAACGAGATACGAGGGCACGTACCAGTACGTATTTTGTGACATTGATTGATGATATTGCTGCACGTATTTAACCTTGGTGACGTTGTGAGAGACAAAGACACAGGGTATCTTACAATGAGACCTCTATTTTAACAGTTATATAATGATAACGACAATGTAATACATGTTAGTATGTCTGTAGGAATTAGGTAAGAAACGTGGTTCGTAGACTCACTATAGGTTTCATTGAAAATACCATCGAGTAATTAGTAAGTTTTTAGTAATTAAAAATCTATAACATGTGCTTTATACAGTAGAAAAATATTCTAATATATAGTACATATTTTACAATAATCATGAGTTAGAGAACATAATATACAACAATAACTATTAATATTTTTGAATAATATCTTTTCTCCTATTTTTGCGACTAACATGTAGTTTTATGTATTTATCCTATGGAACGTAGTTTCCCCATACTTTTTTTCTATAAAACGTAGTTTTGCATCTTTCTTTAGTACCTTGGTTTTATACCAATTTACACGCTTCCGGAAATATTACTGTTCCTATATTTCATCACATTAATCAATATTCATCAATTTTGTTATGGATATTCAATCAATTAACCAGATTTGAACCAAATTCGAGGCACGGAAATCGCTCATCAAATTTCATTCGAAAATTATAATATCCATTTGTCTAATATTCTTATTCATTAACTATTTTTACTTAACCGATGTATATTTTACTATTCTATTATTAACGCTATCGTATTTAATTTCGTTACTTTGTTCCGTTTGGGGGGAACGATTTACAAAAATACTGCTGGTACTTGACGAATCGATTAAAAGCGAAAGATACAATCGAGCAAATTCTGTTTTAGAATTCAAATTTATAAATTTCAAATTTAATCTCGAAGAAAATGAAAAAAATTCTAATTTCGAAATCAAGCTGCCGGAGAAGAGCAAGGACTCTTGAGAAAAAATTCTCGTCGGTTGTTCCGGCGCGAGTTATCATTCCTCCCGAACAACGCGTACATTCTCTACCGATAATAGAATGGAGGAACGGAGAAAGGAGCGACCTGGGGTTGATATATCTGAACGGTGATTCTGTCCGCGGTGGCTCGTGCTCGGAAAGCTCGAGAAGATCATTGAATTTTGAAGTGAAGCCACTTGCACGGTGACGCTGATGGGATTCGATTTCGAGAGGCAGGAGAACCGAGGAAAGAGGAGGATAGTGCTTTGCTACTGTTCTAATATACTCTTCATCCTCCGATCTTCTCAGTTTCATTAAATACGGTTCGTTTATTACTATAACCGCGAATCTTGCAAAAGTTTGGCAAAAGCCAGTCAATCCACGAGAAATTCGCGATAAGCGAAGCGTACGATAAAAAAGAGAATATTATTGTTGAGGTGAATTGTTATACGTGTTGAGAATTGTGGATCTTAGTCGCTGAAATAAATATATATCTCAGCACTCTTTTCTCTCGCCATATTTTTCATCACTATGCGTACGCAACAGTTGCATTCTTCTGTTTTACCATACGCTGCGCACGCACGTACTGCCACACACACTCATACTCATATATGTATGTCACCACTATGCGGTTAATATCGTGTAGCACACAAAATTATCTCAGTAATACATGTTGGTTTATTAAACAAACGAGTGATAAAATTGTAATAATCAGTGTATATTAAAGTCACTTTAAATACAAGTACGGGGATAGTGTCTGCCGGTCGTAATCGTCGCTCGCTCAATGCTACTGTTCAACTCTACGCTCGCTATTCGACTGTGTGTCTCGCTATACTGTCCTAGAGAGCACGTTCGTCTATTTGTATCGACCAGTGGCATTACAAAAAGTGTTCTGTAACTCCATGTAACTCCAGTTGGCGATTAGAAATAACGGCGATAATGTTTCGTCCGGGGTTTGTTTACCTTTAGACCTAGCAAACCAAAACAACGTTGGCACTGCGAGGCACAACAATACGAGTCTCTGCCGATTCGCATCTTCCGTTGACTCATGTGCCGCTACATTGTTATCGCTGGGCGTGAAGCATGCCTGTAGTAGAATGTAATCGTAAAAATTTACGGTCCCCGTGAGGAAACACCGGGAATCTTCTGCATCTGTCTCTAACTGGAAGTATTGGAATATGCATGAGGAGATACACTGGAACAGGATTCCAGTTGCGTATTATTTATTTCGCACGCTGCCTGAGTTCGATAGGTGAATGCAAAAGTGACGCGATGAAAAATTGAAAACTCGCGTGGGAGAACAACGTTCAATATACTTTTCACATATCTTTTGTTAATAATATGCGATACCGAAATTGGAACATGGTGAGGTGATTTCGATGTAGGACGTGTAGGGTGCCAAAGAAATATTCAGCAGTGTTTAACAGTACATTAACAATTCTCGCTTTCCACTCTTTACGTACAACTCTCAATTTCAACTGACTATTCTCACTTCTCGGTTACAACTCAACTGTTTTCTTGATCTGATTCGTTTCTTTTTGTCGCCCCTCAATATCCCCACCACGCACGCGTTCTTTAGGCGTTCGCAACCGTTGCCACGTACCCCTTCTTCCAAACATTCGACGAAAGGACCGTGGGGATATCGATGGCTCATTGGGCCTATCGGTATTTACGTTTCGGTGATATACTTTGCACCGACGAAACCGTTGGAAAGTTTTGTTGTCGAGTGCCGCTATAATGGAGAAATGATTCTCGAATGGCGAAATAGAAATATATTGAATTCTTCGTGATTGAGATACTTCAATGAAAAATTTCAGTCTAAATATAAATTACGGACCGCTTTGCGAGTTATAATTACAATTTCAGTTGCAAGGCTCGATGTAACCGAAGAAAAGGAATTGGAGAAATTATGACAAAGTTGCAGTTGGAAATTAACGTAAAATACGATCTGAATTTTGAAGGACAGTAAATTGGTTTTTCATATGGACGTTTGTATCCCGTTCCTACTATAAGAATTTTATTTTCTAGCTATCTATAAGACGATAGAAAGAAATTTGAAATGCAAATTCTCTGATGTGATCTCATCCCAACTAATCTTGACCATGGAGCAGCGTGGTCGATCACTATCATCAAAAGCAATCACTACGTGCTAATACGTATTGCGTCTACCCATTTATTACATTTTTGTTATATTACATATATTACATCACTTCCACATAAATGTCACTTTAATTTCAAGCCTTGTACAATGTACGACGTAACATTAAGCGTTGTGCATTTTCCATTTACTAGCGCATTTCAGCGATTACGAAACAGGACTGTTCCTTCATAAACAATTAAATCCGACACTTGGTTCCCACACTGCCATTACCATGGAATGCTCGCGGAATTTTTTCCCGACGATTTTTCTCTTCAAATGTAGAAGATATATGGAAACGTTGGATCGCGCACTAATTTTGTATCGCTCCGTAGCGCGGCGTAACGTTGAAAAGTAAAATCATGTCAGCGGCGTGGCGAGAAAGAAGGATATGGCTGTGCAACAAGCGGTAAGGTAGGTGGTCGTGTAATATTTTTCTTGTTCCTCGATTTGTTCACCTGCCTGGCTCACGGGAGCTTTACCTGTGCAAATGAAACCCGACTCTTGCCTCCGTTCACCAACCGCGCACGATGCCCAGCGTCTGGTGCCGTATTAATTCGAATGAAAGATCGTGCGGGCACGCAGCCCGTCGGCACTCGGTTTGCTCTTGGGTTACCACCAGAGTATCGAGTAACGTTACCGAAGTAAACAGACCACCGATCGCTCGACGGATTATCGCGTATCGCCTGGGGACGCAAACTCTCCGCTGCAACGGCGGTTGATGGTTTTTGTGTCAAACTTTATTCGTTTAGTTTTCAAAATCCGATAAGACGATGCACTCTGTTTTCTCTGTTTTTTATATTTACTGGAAGGTAAAGGTTGTTTTAGCGATTAGCGTGTTATCGAGTGATATATTCAGCTTTTTATTAGTGCTTTATTCAATGGTTATATTTGTGTATACGTAAGAGTATTTGTTTAGATCGCAGGGTTAGGTAGAGAACAGACAGATTTTATTGGAAATTAAGTTTGAAAAGAAAATAGAGAAAATTGGAAAATAGGGGATGCAGGATAAAGGATATACTGTCTATCCAACGGTTCATTTTTTCAGTAGAATTGTCCTTGTATAAATCATGGAAAGGAAAAATGACTTTTCCTAAGATTTTGAAATTATATCACTTTTTATAAAATCAGATAATTCGGTAAAGAAGAAATCGATAATTCGATAAAAAATTAACAATTTATTGTTGAAAAAAGGTATTGTTATTAAAAGCTTAAAAAGTGCCAAAAAATAATAAAGTACACAAAAGAATTCGGGGAACAGCCAATGCATTGGGGAAAATAATCTTTTATTTATACTCAATTTATAAAAAAACAGTAATCAAATAATCAAACTTTTTCTTTCTAAACTTTCTTTTTTATAAAATACACAATTTTACTAAAAGTATACAAGAAACATACCACTAAATGTCATTCATATTATTTTTTACTAAAATTTTGAGATTTTATAGTAAATGGTAATTTTTTATTTTACGTGACGAGTACACGCGTTAACAGCACCGAAATATAGTTTTGCATTGACGCGTACATAAGTCGAACGCAGTTAACTGCTTAATCAAATACAAAATTCCTCACATTATACTTAACGTGTGATTCGCTGACTTTTAGAAAACCAACGGACAAAATTCTACAACAAAGATATTAACGAAATTCAGATAAAATTAAATAGTACACCAAGCCGCGAAAAATATCTGTGAACAAATCAGTGTCAAACGGTTCGATCGAGAAAAAGAACGGGTGTTCCACAAATCGAAACCAGTGACCCATGCCGATTACGAAAATCAAACGAATCGCGGTTGCTTGCCGTATACGTATCGCAACGGCTAATTAACGCGAAATTCCCCCGTGAACCACAATTTTCGTCTGGCTTCCAGACACTCGAAAAAGGAAATATCGTTTTCGTGAGTATCTTTTTCCCAGACGCTTCACTCGTGTAATCGCGTGGAAACCAATTAACCCCGTTAAGGTTCTCGCGTCGAGGAATTCACGCGGCCGATACTTATCCACGCAAATGTAATTTTATTAACCTCGGTCTTAGCGGATCGCTTGCATCAACGAGTCTGAGCCTGACGTTTGATGAAACTCGGAAACGATCGGATTCGTGTGAGAAAATAATTTTCAAATAAGAACAGGAACGTAGAATCAGCTACTAAATACGACAACAACTTAGATCTATTAAGAAATAAGAAATAAGCCCAGACCATAGGATTTACAAATTCAGTGCCACTCGTATTTCTTGTAAAACCTGGCACAGCGTAATTCGATATCTGGCAGACGGTAAACTCCTTGTTATCTTTAAAAAACTTTAGCACACGCTAGCACAGAAACCATAAAAAAGATGAATCATTCTTACGAGAATTCCCCAAACAAGTCTGTCAGCCTCCATATTGTCCGCCATATTTCAAGTCAAGGCTCGATGTATAGTCAGTGGAAGAAATAAAATAAGGTTAGAAAATTGTTCAGATGTTAAAGTTAATAATCATCTGTACTCATTCCAGCACTGTTCTTTTAACAAAATTTCCTACACTCTAAAAATACGTGATCATTTGGTATTCTTTCTACAGGAATTTAAATTATTGAAATTTAAATGGTGAAAGTTTTCATCATACAGAAATTTCACATTTTTTCCACATATAAAAATAAGAATGACTGAAGTCTGATAGGTCTCACTTTACCAGTTACGAGTGAAACCATCATCCGACGTTTATATGCAAATTTCACAACGATTTATCGGAAGTATATATCGATGCAGAAATAAATCTCTAAACGCGTGCATGAGACAGCACGATGCATCTCTATCGAAACTAAAGAAGCATGAGGATGTAAAAAAGTGTTTGCACATCATTCTACTTATTGTGGCGTTCACGCTAATTAATTAAACCCAAGTACATTAAACGTCGTACCATCCGACAGTGCTTTAATGCGACAACAAAGCTTTGATATTATGAAAATTAAACGTAGAAGCAAATAAAAAGACGCTTCGTTGCAAAATAATACTTTTTGTAGCCACTGTATAACCCTGACACCCAACGTGTTATTGTACCGTATTGCTGTGTTATAGTACGCAATGCTTTACCTTATAACCTTATTACGTATCTCTCTGAAAGTGTACACGCTCGTTAGTCCAAGGAGAGGATATCACAGGGATGTTTGGACTAGGTCAGATGAACTAGGTCGAAAACGCAGAATCGTCGAGCCTAACAATTCGATTATGGCGAAGACCGCGGCGTGTAACGTTCGCAGGTCATCCGCCTCCAGCTGGCGAAATAGAGTGGATCCACCGGTGTTGTCCAACACCTACACGCGTCAGCCTGGCTCGCAAGACTTCCGTGAAGGTGAAACTGCGATGAAGAAGGCCGAAAGAAGAAGAGGGGCGGCACCTTGCACCCGTGTGTGTGTGTGTGTGTGTGCGTGATGGCAGCGCTGGCTTTCGAGTTCTCTACGTGCTGGAACGATTTAGTCGAGCCTAGACGACAGTCACGACTGGCTGTTTCGTTTTACGTTATACTTGGCCCACGTCTTTCATGCGTTCTTCCACCTTTCTGTGCAGATCGGTTTCATAAAACTTGCGAACAATCCAACAACGAGATTTTAAGTACGAAGTTCAACGAATTCGTGATTGTAATCCGTTCTTAGGTCTAAAGGTTAATTTAACGCATAAAAATATTCAAAGGAAAGTACTTAATATTCTGGTAAATACTATAAACATTAGGACATTTAATAATAATAGTAAAGTTATAGTTTAATATAGATGTTTGTAAAGACTCGTTAAAACCGATTTTTCGAACGATATTTCGAACGTTACACGGCTGTGAAAATCGCAATGGAGAAATTTTAAGATGGTGACGATGTTGATTTTTCGATTGTTGGAAGTTTCAAGGTAATTCGGTTGGTTTTACATTGGTGGAGGATTGTTGTTTGAATATCGTGTTCCTGGATATCCTGCATGGGATAGCCGGAGATTCGGGTGTGATAAAAGATATGATGGTGATAAGCGCGTTGAAGCATGTCGCGAACGCGGCGACCAACGCTGTTCACTCGGCGACGAATAGCACCAGCGCTGGACACGGCCACGCCAATTCTGGTACGTTTTAATAATATTTAATCTACTCGTATTTCATCCTACGTATCTCCACTATGTTTTAATATTATATTTAAACAATTTCTAAGTGCCATATTTCTTTATAAATTCAGAAAGTATCTTCTACACTGAAAAGTTAAAAATTATAGCAATAAAGAGGGAAGCAGGGATTGGTCAAAATATACGTATATATATATATATACATACATATATGACACATACGAGGTGTCTAGATTATTTTGTCCAACCTTCGTACTTTATATTAGGTTGTCCGAAAAGTTTCTTTCGTTTTATAAGGAAATAATAAACGCACAAATTTTTTTGTTTCATATTAGTTTATTGAATAATATAAATACATAATAATAGAAATAGAACGAAATGGATCATACCTAATTCAATAAAATAATATAAAACAGAAATTGTTGTTCATCTATTGTTATTTTATGAAATGAAAGAAACCTTTCGGACAACCTAATACATAGACGAGCTTAATTTAAAATATTTTTTTATGGTATTTATTTCAAGATTAATTATTCTTTTTACCGGATGATAAATTCATAATTAGATATCGTATCGACAACTTTTAACCTCAAAGTGTTTAATTTCAACATTTTTTTTTTTTTTTAAGAATAACAAATTCATAATTATTAAATATATTGCTAGTGTTCAAATTCTGAATCATTAATTTTAAGGGAACTTGTTCATCGAATAAGAAATGAAGATATTCAGTTTCAATGTAGAAAATTACTTTCGATTTTATTTGATTTTACGCAAGATAAATGTCGTAACCGTAAGAAAGCAGCTTTTCGGAAATTAGGCGTATCGATTGTACAATTAAACGTTTAAAATTTATCAGATCTTACAGTATCGATTTGGCACCAAACACGATAGCGAGCCAGCCATGATAATAGCTTATCTCAAACGTTCGGGAAAAGCCAAACGCGTATATCGCGAGTGCCAGGAAACCGATTTAATTTCCTTCGGTTTATTAATCGCGACAACGTCGTTTAATTAGCCGTGTAAATCAGGCAGCCGATTCCTATAATTCTAAACGTTTTTTCCTTATAAATTTCATTTTCGCTTCTCAACGTCAGAAATATTCCGCTTTGCATCAGAATGAGCATTGCCAGAACAGTAATTTTAATAATTTCCTATAACATGTAAAATCGAATATCGGTGTAAATGAGTGACAGTGAGTTAATAGTCGCGATAAAATAGCACGGCATTTAACGCGTTGATATTATTACTAAAATTGTATTCAAAATACTAACATTATTGTTAACGATATTAATTCGTCAAAGTGCTCACGATATCGCTATAACACGTGGTCTGTATCAGGTATAATGGTTCAACGCACACAAGCTTGTAATCTAGCTATTGAAAACATAAAGCTACGAAATTGCGTAGCGTCACAATTACGAAATTCCAACGATTTCGCGTTGCTCGCCATTAACGAGGCTTAAAAATATATACTTGCCAAATTGAAAGCCACGTTACATTGCTCGTTTATATGCGGCCTTGCAAGTGTTATTTGTCAAATTACAATCAAGTTTGCATCGCTGGTGGTGAAATTTGCATATAAACGTTGCATGATGACTTAATAACCATATAATTGTTAAATCATTCTAATAACAAATTTATCTTCGAGTAAAAGACTCGAAGGTTTGCCGGCTCGAATTTTCACGCTTAACGTTGCTGCACGCCATACCGTTCGAGACATCGTTTCACTGCGTTTTTAAATTCTAACTGCAAAGCTGGCGAAACGTCGGGAAGATATTACTTTTAGATGCACAACAGTGTTGTACACAAGTGCGAAATTTATCCTCGGCGAACCGCGCCTAAAATCAATATGAATCGTAATCTTCAAAAATTTTTATAGGTTACGTAAAACTGATTTTACGTAATACACGGAGAATCGATCGAGGGTTGTAAGAAAGATCGACCAGATGCTCGATCGGTTTCTTCGTCGTGTTTTTTCGCCGTTCTCCGGTTTATCTCGGTCGAAAGCATCCACGCGCCTCGCTCGATTGTATTCATATTGGAATATCGGTTACGCAAAACACGAAAGGTCACACGGACACCATGAGACGCGCATGAGAGCACACAACTTTCTTGTTTTCGACGCTTGCAGAACGGACACGTGATATCGCGATCGATAGAAACGATCGAATACAGATACGTATATCGAATTCGAATTCGATTCCAATCATTGGGTAATTATTGAATTTTATGTAACGCGCACGAGCGATTGTAGCCGAGAAAGAAGCGGAGAGAGGGATCGTATGGAAAGGTCAAAACACGGTAGATTGTGCAATTGGTAGAAAACGTGGATTCTTCAGTAATTTTCTACATTGTTCGACGTAATTTTTTCAGAGGGCAGATTTGATTTCGTGTGATTGATTCTCGCTGAATATAAAAGATATTGAGTTTCATTCGATTACCTTTCGCAATTCGATGCTGCTACGGATCATTTCAGTTTAATCGCGTTCCTCTGTCGTTCGAAAATTTCTCAAACTTGACGAGAATATTACAAAATAATCGTCTGTACGATTTTCCTTCAGATCAGAGACGTTAACGGTCTTGCTTCGTGTTGAAACGAGAGAGAAATTCTAATTGGAATCCTAATCCATCGTTCGTTGAAACTAAAGTCTTGAAAGCTAGCTGCGATGTATACAAACGCCATTACGACTAAAACAAACTGTTTATGCGACCGCTACGATAATTTCCACGGCACGAAGCAACTACAACCGAACACATTACCGTCACGATACCGTGCGCTCTTACGAGAACGGAATCGCAACTTTCTTGCCACGCCTAATGTCAAGAGCGCCATTCTGTCCCGTACTCTTCGTTCCAATTCATCCGTTATTCTCCATATCTAACGTACTAACGTGTAATTACTTTCAAAGGAATGAGTCAAGCGGTTACTCAAACCCGTAACGAGCTTCGAATTCGATTAATTTCAAACAACTAATTATTACGAGCTAATTACGATTTATGATGATAAGCGGTTCGAAGAGAAATTGTAATCGAAATGTGAAATTTCGTTGAAAACATGATCGACTGTGTGATCGACATGATATAGCTGCTTCAAGCTAATAAATTACGAAACGTTGAAATTTTTTACACAAAAGTATATGTGTTACGAAAAAAAATTGTATATTTTACAGGAAAACCTAACCTGTATTAATATTTTTCTACTACTCACTGTACCAATCATGTTTACATTTCCGTTAAAATTGATTTTCCTAAAAGCAGCGCTTGCCAATTTTTAGATATACTAAAAACAAAAAATTTCCGGAATTTGTTCTATCGTTAATTAACACACCAATAGGATAACGCAATAGTGCGTTGACCTTCTGTTAGACTTCGCGTGTCGGTCGGCCATTTTCGTTTCTATCCGCCATAGATTATAGGTGGTGAAGAAATGGTGGCTGGACCTATAAGTGACAGGCGGAATATTTTTATGGCTGACAAATAATTTATTTTTTCATGGCGCGTGCAATTTCAGGCGAAATTGAGCGGGCGGCCGGAAATGTGCTCGTGTACAAGTTGATTGGAATAGCGAAGGTTACTTGGCATTTTGACGAGTCTCGTTCGACACGTGTAATATTCAAAGTAGATGTCAGAGCCGCGTGTAGGTTATGGAAACGACAGAGTACGTCACATTTCGAAACTTTCTTTCGGCTTTTAGACCGCTTTTCGCACGTTGCTATTGTCAAAATTCCGAATTTACGAAACATTACGAAATATTAAATATCGTTTTAAGATATTACTTTTGAAATAATCAAGAAATTCTTCAACATATTTTACATACCATCTTGGAAAAAGATACATCATAGAATATGCTTTCAAATATCAAGCGTATAAGTAACAATTTTTTATTTATGTTTCTTTTCGCTTTTTTCTCGATGGAATTGTATACTTCGGTTTATTTATCCGTAGCACCGTAGCTTATGCGAAACGACGAATACGACGAGTCGTACGAGGCAAGGCAATTCATAATTATTTGAAAGTCAAATTTCACCGGGCGACTAGAATATCTCCGAGCTGCATCAACATTCAAGGACAAGTCTTCGAATTTCTGTTTCCACTTTTGTTCGCAAATCAGTCGCGAACAATTCGTTCAAATCTACAAATATATCTTTTTCCTCGTTTATTAAATGACGAAGGTCATTTAATATTAGTATTTAACAAAGTAACGAGCATCGTAAATGCGTAGGAAATTTCATCGATTTCACTAGACGAATTTTAATACGGAGCTTCTTATAAATAAAAAATATTAGTAACTTGAAAACCAGGCAACGAAGTTAGAACGACACACTCGGTATTTTATCCTTTTCACTGGATTTCAAAATCCGAACAGGCTTCTCTTCAACGAAAACCCCATTCACATTCCCGCTAAGGCCCATTTCATTCTTTGCTATGTATTTTCCTGTACTGAGATTTATCTTTTGTACGGAAAAATAGCGTTAAGAGATCTTGCATGGGTCTGCCACTTCTTCTTCTTTTTTTTTTTTTATTTTTTTTTGTATAACGGAACGCTGTTCCGCTGAAACGATGTTATGTGAAGCCACCTCTTTCATATAGAAACGTTCGCTCATAGAAATGATTCTTCATGGTTCCATCCGTTTTATAGAGAGAACCGCTCTCATAGAAACGATCGTAGAAACGACGCGGCGAGATTTATCTTGCCGACAGTCGGAATATTCTTTTAAACGCTTCCAACCGACTGGCTCGCCGTAATAAAAACACGAAGCATCGTTCTGCTACGCGTTTTCATCATTACCAATTTCCGTTCCTCTGTTTATGCGTTTTATACGACCCGTATACCGTGTGCTCGAGGCGGATGAATATAACCGGAAGTGGAGGAACGTCGGCGGTTTCTTTGTACGCAAAGTGCATACGGTATTTCTGTCTACGGACACGTGTAATATCGTGGATCGGGATTCAAATGATAATCCTGTTTAATCGTGGAAAATGATGGACGAGCTGAGTGAGCTTTTATGTTTAATGGAATAACCACAGAATGTTTAACTGAAATAAAAAGTAGAAATGAAATACGTGCAAACAATGAAGAGCGAAATAACAATGAAACAGTTAATAATATAATTTTGCGAAAGAGAAGGTGTTTTAATTAAATTAAGGCTGATATGCAGATAATTTTTAGGGTTAGAATTTTCATTCGCTTAATGATGTTGATAGAGTATCAACTTTGGACTGTATTTAAGGCATAATTAGTCGGCTGGCAAATATATAATTGAGAGTTTTTAATCATCTACAAATTACACTCTGGTTTGTTTTCGACAAAGTTTTTAAGTTTCTTCCTTTCTGCTATTTTCTACGTATTGAGGTTAGGTTGAGGTTAGATTGAGGTTAGGTGACTGCAACTAAGTGATTGCGAGTTTCGTCATTAGGTAGTATTGACAAAATCCATAAAAATCCTTACAAATGTTAGATTTCAACCTGTACTTGATCTTGTCTTCATTTTTCGCCAATGTTCCACATAGCCGACATTTAAGAAGAATATCTGCGTATCGACACAGACAACGAAAAGAAGCTAACTTTCTAAAATTCCGTAGATCGAAATGATTAAACTTTCCAGGTTTTTAACCGTGTAAGATATGAAAGTGGTAGAAGGACAAGTCTAGAGCGAAGAAAAGCGAGTAAAAAAAGTGAAAGTCGTGCTGCGAGAAGAAGAGGCACTCGTTTCGAACGAAACACCCGAGATATATCGTTTGTTACCAATTGCGATGAACGTTTCCGCGTAGACGATTACAAAATCTCCGAAACCAGACACGATTTATAGAAACACGACATTAAACGCTTAGAAAACGATGGAAGGCGTGTAGTGAATGCCACAGTCAATAATTGTCTGTCACGTCATAATCGTTGCGCCGCCAATTTGTTTCCATCATCAGCGATACAACTGCCGACTATTATGTAAGCACACTTATTTCTAACAGGATAATCAAAATGTCTGCGGTCTGAAAGCGAGAAAAAAGAGGACTGTTAAATTTTTCAGCAATGGCATATAGCTTCCAGAACGTTGTACTTTAAGAAGTTGTTAATTAACCAAACAATAAATACATTCAAACTGTACAGCATCCTGTTTTATATACAAATACGTTGCTACTGTGAGTAATAAATAAATAATAAAATAAATTAGCCAGAAAATCATTTGCGAAATGAGTTGAGATTTCGTTAGAAGATAAAGTCTTAAATGAAAGATAAATCAGATTTGGCTAAAAGATACAAGAAAAGAAAAACACATTTCCATTCGCGAAAAAGGAGAAGAAAAAAAGGATCAAAAGGTTATATTTTCAAGGAAAATGATTGTTATCTTTTACATTTCTGCCCGCGATTCATTGAAATTCGTGGGATGGTCGACGACGCATGGACAAGCTTCCGCTTGTCCGACCTTCAATATATTGTCGTGTTCGATTCGTGGATTTTCGTACGCGAAGGGCACATAATGACCGTGCGTAGCCTTGAGAATATCGTTTGCGACTCAAGGCCGCGCGATTGCCTCGTTATCTACCTGCAAAAAGCATCAGGTGTTCGACGCCTGACAAACAGTTTATTGTTCCTTTATAAGGTACGCGTGTTCGGGTCACCGCGTCGCGTTCCTGCGTCTGTGTAAGTTCGTTAGTGCTCGAACCGTTACTCTAAACTATTAGGCCAACGAACAATAGTTTAGAACTGAACGTTTTGTCAAATTGAACGAATTGTACATTCGTACGAAACCTTCCACACCGATCAGTCACCCACGCGTATTCTTTATACCTAACCTAACCTCAACCTAACCCCAATCGCTGTCACAGAATTCGTATCACCGTTTTGTGCCTCTATTTTTTTTTCTTTTTATTCGCTTGAGGTTTTAATGCTTTGTTAATTAAGAAAAAAAAAAAAAAGAATTCTTACCATTCAATCAGAAGTAAATTTGTCGACATGATATTAATGGCAGGACGTAGCGTATGGCGATCCTTTAAATTATATTTTATACTCGTTGCAACGTGTAACGAAGTTTGGAGAACAAATGTTTATAGAAATTCATATTTTTCTAAACGCAAGTGAAAATATAAAACCTAAGCATTTATTCGTCTCGCGCATGAAATTTTGTAACAAGCGCTACGCTTTTGATGTTTCATATATTTTTACACATTACGTACCTTTAAATTTCCCACAGCTGCATTAACATTCGCGGCCTATGTTATTATGTAAGACAGCTAGCAGCAGAAATAGTTGCACGTATCTCTATATATAAAACAGGTGTGAAACGCGGCTCATAATACGTTTTACAGTGCCACTTCCTCTTTCACGCGTTTGTGTGCAGCAGGCGAGCGAGTGGGGCGCTGGTGTCGCGTCGTCGCGTCGTTCGACGACCTCGCAGGCGAGAGGAAGGAGGATCGTTGTTCTCGGCATTTCACCGATTCCTTGTAGAAAGTTTGTCGATGGGAGGTGCGCCAGCCTTGAAAATCGCCGCTGCCATCGTCCGGGTGATCGACTCGATGCCAAAAAAGGTGTCACGGACGTGATAATTGGCGAATTTGGAATTTCAAAGGCGCTAACATTTTACGTAACATTTTACGAAAAAGCAAAGCTTGTAAAAATGTATTTCTTTTCCTCTTCCTTTTTTAGCTATTCTGTTTCATAAAACTGAACAACTTTAATCGCTTTCGTAAATCTGACGACCACATTTTCACAGATTCGTGGAATTTTCCACTTCGACGAAACTCTTTTTATCTTTCGTTTTACTCAGAATAGATCGAAAAAGTTTCGTTTTATTCAGACTGAACTGAGTATCGTGTGAGCTTTGTTCAGAATGATAATTGTCAAATATAATATTTTCCAAAAGGATGTAGACAATTTTATGAAATTCGTAGTTCTCAGAACTTCGTTTCCGTAAATTTTCTTCTACATTTTCCAAGTTTCCCGTGATGTCATGTAGAAACGTTGAACGATTACCCTCATACACGCTCCTCTTACAAAGAACGTTCTCCAGCGGAAATGGGTTAATCGTTCTGGCACAAAGGAACGCGATCGCGAGAAATTACAGGTCTGACAGAAATCTGACATGTAACATATGTCAACAGACTCGACCGTTCTTTTTTGTCATCGTTCTTTTCCCATTTTCCAAAGAAACTGAGATAAAAAGCTAACCACAACTGTGGACTTGCTATAATGAAATAGAACGTTCATTTCCCCTTTTCCGATTATAAATCAAACTGCAGAAAACAGAGCTATGAAACTGAATAGAAAGAAACGATAGAATAATGTCCATCGTGAGACAGCCAATTACCCAATACGAGAAAGAAATTGAAGCAGAAAATTCTCGCCATTATCCAGTCGGTCTATCACTTCCTACTTTTCCACGTCTGTTAAAACACACGTGATTCGTAAATTCAAAATAATATTTTTTTTGTTATTATTATTATTTAATTTGTACTTTATAATTTAACTCAATTCGGTAAATTTTTCTAACTTTATTGCAAAATAATAAAAAGTGGACGGCCACCCCCCAGTGGGGTACCATCTTCCAGTTTGACTATTTTATTTCTCAAAATCATATTGAGAAAAAGTTAAAATACTGCGACTCTTATTGAAACCTCTACGTTGTGCAATCTTCTTTTTAGAAGATTCTCCGAGGAAAAAGTAAAAATTTGCTTATTCAGGAACGAAATTTCACTCAGGCGATGATCAACTTCGTAAAGTCTTTTTGTTCTGTTACTTTAGAAACACCCACGAATTTACAAACTCACCTGACATTTCCACCGAACAGCGAGAATATCAACTAAACTCTCATAGAAAGAAGACTAAAAAGAAAATACCCCACTAACCTCGCTAAAGAAGTGAAATAGTCAAATTCGAAGATGGTAGCCATCCACTTTTTTATTTAGCAATTAAGCTAGAGAAATTTACCAAATGTCCAGCTGGACAAATTGTAAACTACAAATTAAATATTAAAAAAAGAACTCGTTTGGTTCTCCAAAATAGAATGATCCTACTCGTCATCAGCCAACAATCATAAACTCTACTTCTCCGCCGACCTTTCTTTTAGTAAATACAAACAAATCTGGTCGCTGGTCGCATCACGAACAGCTAACCGATCGAAAATCGATGAGTCATCGATGGCCACCTCGACATCCGTCTTAATTCATCAGGCTCAGACTTTCTCGTGTCGAATTGCAACAGCGCCTTAGTATCTTGGAAGATCGTTCCGCGAGTCGCAGGATCGATAGCCCGGTTCTTCCCCAGAGGAAAGTTCGGTGCTGCGGCTTTATTAGAAACCGTCACGGCAACAAAATATCACGAGCGAGGCATCTACGTATCGGAGACAAGCGGAAATTTATCGACGATATTTCTCGGCCAGAAGTATCGACCCTCGTTTCCATCCAACGAGCAACGTTGTACCGCGCGCGCCTCATCCCCTTCCAGCCATACCATTCTCCTCCTTTCCCCCACCACTCTCTATCCCCACTTCTTCGCTCTCTTTCACCCCATCTTGCCATTGCTCCTCGAGAAACGATTTATTCCTGCCATCTTCCCACTCCTCGTCCAACAATCCGAACGCTCGAGATCACGTGGATCGGTCGCCGGAATAATTATACCCGTTTCGTATCGCTTAATTAGCGTGGAAAAGCAGAAGGCGCGTTTTAAAGAATGACCTCGTGGAGGGGGAAGTAGGTCGTGGAAAAAAGGCCGTCCTCTTGTCGACAGTAGTCGGAAAAACCGACGCAAGTTCACGGTCGTGTCCCGACTTCCTGTGAAACTGGGTTTTCCTCTTTTTTCCTCTCCCGGCTTGTTTCAGTGCACCAGCACGCAACTGCGATACTCTGAAATCCATGCACCGAATACTTGCACTTTATCGAACTTTCTAACGCGTGCACATAAGGTTTTCATCAATTGCTTACGTACGTTAACTGTTCGTAAAGAACAGGGCACTCACGGAAGATGGGGTAAAGCTAAAAAATTATTAAGAGGCTTAAGAATTATGATCAGAACGTTAAAGAATTAACTGGCTTGTAATGGTGGCTGGTTGTAATGGTAATGGATTTCGTGTCATTATTATAGGATTTATTTATTCAGAAATATTAAAAATTAGGGTTTCCAATGATTTCTATCCTAAATCATGAGTTTATTGATAGATGCATCTATTTGCAATGGATTAGACGATGGTTATTTAACATGAACTAAATACAGTAATGTTGTATAATTAAGGCAACTAAATGGATAATTCACAACTCACAGTTAATATTTTACAACTCATAACAACTTAGCAACTCAACTCTCCGTCCCTCACAACTCCACTCTTAATTAACGACTGCCTGGTAATTCGTCTTTCTCCCTTAAGCATCCCTCTGTCTTTTCTCACAGCCCCACCACTTGCGTGTTCCGTAACCGTCCGCGATCATGGTCATATCACAGAATCATAAATTAGCAATAGAAAAATCAAGGATATCTAACGAACATCCTGCAGGCCATCGAAACAACAACGTAGAGATTGTTGCAGTGTGAGAAAACAGTAACAGCATGGCCACCTCTGACCTGACCTCCCCTCCATAAGACCCATAGTATATAAACCTTCCCAAGATCAGCTCTCCAGACACTAGGTTCTAACATTCTTAACTGTTACTCTGTTGGATTCACGTAACAAACTCTGCCAGTACATCTAAAGTCTGAGTTTTGTCTTACCTTGCTCGTGAAACGTTTCAATTTCATGCGAAATCATTCGATGACCAGTGATTTTCTTAATTGCACCACTTCCCGTGTCTTCAACATGACAGTCACGTACACCTTCCGCGTAACTAATCGACTGAAGGACCAACGACACATTGATGGGCCACTCGGCCCATTGAAGTTTCCAGACCGTTTTGAGGTTAGGTTGAGGTTAGGTCTATGCTATCGGCACTTAGGCTTTCTCGCAACATTGTTTATGATTCTGTCCACGATACTACATCAAATTAGGTGTTACATCCACTACTAAGATGTTAATCTTTAGAATCTGATCAGTATTCGCTTGCAATTCAGCAGTTGATCATGGACCGTTAAGAATTCAGGAGTACTGTGTTTTATTCCAAACATCGGATGATATAGGATTTCACCTCGTCTTCTAATATTTACACCATTTTCCCTCGTACAATCAGTCTTCCACCGCTGACACCTATTTATAGTATCTTGCTAAACAATCAGCCTGCAACAGTGCTTATCGCTTGCTATCCAGATTACTCAGCCGTACGCTCCCTGTTCATATTCTCATACAACTTCTGAGCCAATCGTGGATGACAGAAAAATCAAACGGTCATGGTATTCCGCGCGATTGTTGACAATTCGTCAACTGCAGTGTGGAAAAGTATTTCATTGGAAAACAAGCGATAACGTAGCGTGGAAGAAACGATGCGTGGTGGCAAGATGCGCGGAAATGGGACGAAATCGTAACGTTGATAAGGTATTGGATGCGTAAATAAGGTTGAAAGTCAGATTTTCGCGAGAAGCGTGTCTCTTCTCGTCAGATAATCGTGTCAGAGGTCGTGGCCTCTATCTAATCGAGGCTCTGCAAACGCTATGCACCGAACAACGTATATGAGAGCTGAGAACGGATGGTCAGTCACGATCCAATCGTTAATAACTTAACCTGGTGCGTGAAAACTCGATCTGAAAATGTTGAAATCGTATCTGTCCGTTTTATCGATCGTTTTACTATTTTCCACGATCGTTCGATCGGAGGAACAACCGACCTGCAGGCAGATAAAAGGGTACAAGGTGTGCGACAAAAAGGGAACCCTGATGGACGTCAGCCAACAAGAATTCGAGGAAACACTAGAGATTCACGACTTGAACCTGTTAGCTATTCGGGAAAACACCTTCAAAAATCTGACGACCACGAAGCTAAGCTTCGGTCTGGGTAACAAAATCTCCGTGGTAAAAAAGAAGTCGTTCAAAGGATTGGAAAAACTGGAACGGCTGGACCTAGACAGCAACGTTATACCTCTGTCACCGAATCTGTTCTCAGAGCTGAAGCAATTGCATTCGCTATCTTTGATCTTCAATAAGATCAACGAGATACCCAAAGACACTTTCGCTGACCTGTCCAACTTGATGTGGCTCTACTTGGGACACAACGACATCGAATCGGTGAACAAGGACTCGTTCTCAGGATTATCTTCGTCGCTGACGTTCCTCTGGTTAAACGACAATAAAATCACCAGCATAGAGACTGGAGCGTTCAGTCAGATGCCAGAATTGACCCGCCTTCACTTGGAGAACAATAAACTAACCTCGATTCAACCAGGAGTGCTACGAGGATTGCACAAGTTAGACGGTCTCTTTCTCGAAGAGAATGAATTGACCAGCGTGTCCAAGAACGATTTCAAAGGATTGATCAGTTTAAGGATTTTGAACCTGCATCACAATCAGATAGCAAGTATCGAGTCAGGAGCATTCTCAGATCTCAGTCAATTGGAACAATTGGACCTGAGGAAGAATCAACTGACCCAAGTTGACTCCGGAGTGTTCAATGGACTGTCCAACTTGAAAAGGTTGGATCTCTCTGATAACAAGATCGCTGTAGTGCAATCTGGTGCGTTTGCAGGCCTTTCAGCGCTGAAAACCTTAATCCTGGTGAACAATAAATTAACCGACGTAGACAGAAAGGACTTTGGACTGACCAGTTTGACTGTTCTGTATACGTAAGGCGAGGCACGGAGTGTTGTACGCAGTTTGCAGAATGTAGAGATCGGTGTAATAAAGAAGTGTGACGTTGTACATGTTAAATCAATGACCAATTTGTCTTTGTCCTGGCTCTATTTCATCAATTCTTACTGTTATAGTAAAATGCCAATACGTATATTGTATTGTGTTCACTTTCCCATAAGGTTCTAGGCCTCAAAACTTCTCAAACAGCTGAAAGAAAAATTCAAGTCTAAACTGATTTAGCTTGCAATTAGGTTATGTTTGTGAAACTTAACCTAATGAGGAATTGCTGGAACTATTAGGTTAGAAACTAAGTGATTGCGGATTTGGCCAGTACCACCTAATGACAAAATCCGCAATCACTTAGTTGCCAAGTAATAACAGGCAAAATTGTCAGAAAAGAATTAAATTAAACTTAATTCAGGATATTGTTTGCAGAATTATTTTAAATTCTTACGATTATTTTTAATTCAATGGTGTATTTTTAAAACCTATCAAATCACGTATTCGTAGTTATTGACAGCGAAACTATGTAAATGTTTATAACATCTGAAACATCGTAAGACCTGACAAGAACAAAGTTAAAAGCGATTGCAGATTTTTTTCTGTTATCTAATCCAGATTCATTTCAGTTCAAAGGAATCTTATTTTTATTTGCTCGCATTTTAAGGGGAATTCGTGTTATGTGGTGTCAGATGTACGCGATTCTCGTTAATCTCGCTGGCCGACATTAGATAAGTGGAAACTTCTGTCGGTCGTTGTTCTTTCTGGCGTTATCAGCGTGCAACAAGAGAGTGCGGCACGCGCGGGTCAAGTGTTGCGTTTTAAACGCGCACGCTGTTCGACGTGAAATAAGCGCGAGAAAAAGTGTCGCCATTTTATTATCCGAAATGCACGCCACACTTCTCAAACAACTTTCATTTCCTGCAAATTTCGAAATTTCTTCCGTATTCCAAAAATAATGAAATTTTTTTTTTTTTTTTATTTTCGTTCATCCGTAGGACTGTTTGTTACATTAAAATCTAAAGGTCCGGGCTTTGTACAGATACGTTTTTGTTACGTGCATTGCAGATTAAGAAAAAATTGTACTCGTGTTAGGAAAAGGAAGAGATAATGAGATGGGTGGAAGCTTTCGAGAAAAATATTCGAATCAGAATAGTGAAGTAGCTGTGGAAGCGCTCCCTTGTAGGAATTCCAAATCCAAGCTGCAAAAGTACGTGGAAATGGAAAAGGCTGTCGAAAAGAGTTAATGGCTGGACGAGAACGACTTTCTACCAAATTGATCCAACTTCGTATTCTCAGCCTTCATCCACTTTTCCTTGAATATTTTAGTACGTAAAACATTCGTGCAGGATTTTGAAGATGTAGGATTTACATCTTCTGATATTGGGTTGGCAACTAAGTGATTGTAGATCTTGTCATTAGGTGGGGTTAGTTTGAGGTTAGGTTGAGGTTAGGTTTTTTTTTTTATTGTTTTATTTTAAAATTTTACAATTTGTCCAGTAGGATATTTGGTAAAATATTTTAACTTAGTGAATAAAATATAGCATGTGAATGGTTACCCCCAGTGGGGTTCCATCATCGTGTTTATTAGGTTATATCCTTTGTGAGATCTGTTGGGTGTTTCCTTTTCAGTCTTCTATCTATGTTTGAGGTTGAGGTTAGGTTGACAAAAAATGACAAAATCCGCAATCATTTAGTTGGCAACACAATAGAATGTACATGTTTAAAAAAATACAGTTTCGGTAGTTGAGCGAATAGAATAACTCTACAGAAAAATATTTGCAATCCTCGATAGAGAAAAAAGTGGGCAATTGGTTTATAGGGAAAGAGAAGTAGTTTGCAAAATGTTGAACTAAAGACCATGATGCAAATAAAAGTTTGTATAATAGTATTAAAATGTTAGGGTGCATGGAAAACGCTAAAATTGGCTACAACTTAAAGAAACAAAAGGAAAAATATGCGACAATGTTGAAATATTAGGTTGGCAACTAAGTGATTGCGGGTTTTGTCATTACCGCCTAATGACAAAATCCGCAACCACTTAGTTGCCAACACAATAGAATGTACATGTTTAAAAAAATACAGTTTCGGTAGTTGAGCGAATAGAATAACTCTACAGAAAAATATTTGCAATCCTCGATAGAGAAAAAAGTGGGCAATTGGTTTATAGGGAAAGAGAAGTAGTTTGCAAAATGTTGAACTAAAGACCATGACGCAAATAAAAGTTTGTATAATAGTATTAAAATGTTAGGGTGCATGGAAAACGCTAAAATTGGCTACAACTTAAAGAAACAAAAGGAAAAATACGCGACAATGTTGAAATATTAGGTTAGGTTTGTAGGCATTACCACCTAATGACAAAATCCGCAACCACTTAGTTGCAATAGGAAGAAACAATTGAGATAAGTAGCGAGGGAATTTCCAAATGATATCAACGTCAATCTGGATCTTCTCTGCTTTACGTGACGTATAAAAAAATTTTGGCGAATGCTTATCGCAAAAATCTGGAAGAAATTTCGCGCCAGTAGCCACCTTCGTATCAAGGACAGGTAATTTGTCAAGATCGCGACCTTCGCACATAAGCTCTGATCGATCTTGACGCAATGGAATCAATCATTCAGCAGGCTAAACTCGTACTACGTACGCGTCGAAGGTTGACATTTCACTGAACGTTTCTTGGACGATAGACACACGATTCTTTAGAAATAATACACATAGCGGAAATTTATAAAGCGTCAGAACAATGAACAATGAAGCATTGTATGTAGATTCTGAAAGCAAAATTCCTTAAATTAAACAACAATGATTAACGAAACCATCTCAATATCCTAACTCCGCTTGCTAATTCAATATTCAATCCTCTGTTCAATCATTCTTAAGATTGCCCAAATAATGCAAATAATCTCAACTATGCAGATAGTTCACACTAGAAACTATCTACTAGTCAAGACAACTAATTTAAATTCATAACGTTTTACAGAAATTTTGTAAGAAATTGTTTAGATGCGGTTAGAGGCTTGCTTTCTCCAATGCTTTCATTCTGATTTTTTAAATACAAGTTTCACTCCCAATTGTGTTACATTAATTTTGATATTAATTCTTCTCGCCGTTATTTGAAAAGTTTTCTCGAGAAATAAATACACATACATACAATACACACGTGTGCTACATACATTTTCCACTGAACTGATTGAATTATTATAAAATCTTCATTCATTTTGTAAAGGTTCTTTGGGATCCTGTTAGAACCATCGATCGAAACGTAGCTAATTTTAGGTTAGGTAGATTTACTTATCGTCTTATCTTGCTCAGGAAGCTGCTCGATTTCGATTGAAAAATCCATTCGTATCAGCACAAAAGTTCGTATGAATCGCGTTTGTACTTGTCAACTGCACCAACGACGTGTCATCTTTAGCACGAGACGCGGTATTCATTACAAGGACTCGCGTTAGAATCATAGCGGTTAGCAGCGGCCATTGAATCGAGACAGGTGGCGCCGGTAAAAGCGCGGTTTTTGAGCGGTCGCGCGACATTACGCTCGTGTGTATCGTTTCAAGAAACAGATACTTGTGCGAGTCCCGTCCCTGTCTGGATACACGGTGTACCTAGAACGACAGGAGGAGCGGCAGAGACACTTCGGGTTTGATTTACAACGGCGATTCAGTGGCGGCAAAAACGCATTCAGGACGCATCTGAGAACAGTTGTGGAACGTGACAGAAACACCGAGCGTGGTCGTGCGTTAGACTGTTTGAGAAGCATGAAATTATTAGGTTGCTGCATATGAAATGCCGTTTGTACGACGCTTGAATTTGACGATATTATGCATTCAGGTTCGTCTTATCTTCGATCATTATCGCTAGAATGTTGATAAACACATAGATTTTGATAACTACGACTAAAGGAATGGAACCTATGTAAAGATTTGTTTTATCTATTAGATATGCCGTATAATGAGTAATTTACATTTGTTAATTTATATATTTTTTGCACGTTATACGTTTGCCGCGAGTAATAGGACAATTACAGAAAGTGAAAATATCTGAGAAATAGTTAGGGACTTTCTAAATCCTTTAGGGATTAATATCTGGTTCAAAATGTTGAGGATCACTGATACAGCAACGAGTGGATAAATTAGTAATAGAAAAATATATTGAAATAAGTATAGGTATAAGTACAGTGTATGCTGAACCTTAACCTTGGTGTGTAGCTGAAGGTTACAAAAAATAGAACTCCACTTATAGCTCTTCTGTTTCTAGACCTTGTAACCTGAAACAAAATTTATATTCAAGGGCACAATAATATTCACCTCTCGCTATTTGGGATCTTTTTCACTAAATACAATTCTTTTCGTAACAGCGGTCTCCAGATCTTAACAGAATTTTAAGATGGATAAAGATATGGTATATTTAATATTACAACAAAAATCTCCATTGTATCGCCGCTTGAACATCATTTTATCACGTACTAGCCGGTTAGCAAAACACAGCTTAATTCGCTTCAGCTAGACAAATCTGACCCTTGTTGAAGACACTACAGTTTATCTAACCCTCTTCAGCAGCTTGATGATATTAGCAAAACAATCATATTGTACTCCTTCCAATGTGCAATATGCAGAATTATAACCGTCGAGGTATTTCTTTTTATGCATGTAAAATTGTTCTACCTGGAAGCAACGAGTGTATCATGTTGTTACAAAATTCGAATCAACAAATTTATGGAATTGGGGAAGACAATGTATTCAGTTACTCTAATAGTCCTTGTTTCGATTAAAAATTTTCATTCTTTAATATGTCGTCTAATATCTGTTGAAACTATATAGGCTGCGGATGTCGTGTAAAATGTAATTTACATTTTGTGACACAAAA
>CM026196.1:2415562-2429791 GCA_014825925.1 Bombus breviceps | reverse complement strand
TTCCTCTGCTCGTCGAGATGAATGTTAGATAAAAAGGGAGTTTCACACAGGAAATAAAAATCACCCCCTTTCTTTTGTTCCAAGCTTCCTTCTTTCTGTAATTTCCAGCTGTTCTATCCTACTTGCTCAATGCAAGAATGTTATCCTAGATATGTAGTTCATCTTGAACCATTCGTCGTTTTCCTCTTTCATTTTTTCCCTTAGGCTTGTCGTTTACGAGAAAAACGCTGGGAAGTAATAGCATAAATGCCCTATACATAGAACGCGAATGACTTGTAACAAAAATCGTCAAGAAACCAAAATTTCTATCGATATCTCAAAAATGTACACAAATACGTAATTTTAACAATTTTTACGCGCACCATAAGCATCCCAGATGCTGTAAAAAAATTTGCGATTATCGAGCTTCGGTACTATTTTCAGACGAGCACGTACTTTCTCCAGCGTGGGAAATAGGTGAAAAGCTCGACGACCTTGTAACCGGTTCATCTCGCTTGTCCTAACTCTGATTTAATCAAACTTACACCGCCATTACGATATTAAGTAGATTGGATCGGACGCAATGATATCATAATGATAACGCATGGTGCTTCCACTTCGACACTCTCTCGTACGACAATTGCTTCATCCGCTCGTAATAACCAGCCGAGTTAAACAGTTGCCTCGACCAGTCGCAATGCCGTTATTTTAATCTCTATATTATTTTTTAAAATCCTGTTCATTCCGTTTTTTCTTATTCGCATAATTAGTTGCTGTCATTGGTAGAAGATCGTATGTATCTTCTTTCTATCTTTGTCATATTCTTTTAATCGAAACGTATGAATTTGTTGATATTAGATCTTGGTCTTAAATGAAATGGCTGATTTTGGCTAACGAACGAAATGATTACAATTTAATCTCAAGAAGCGGATAAAAATAAAGTAAAAAATACTACGATATATTCTACACCGCTAATCTGAAACCTTGGCATGTCTTAGGACACTAATAAAAATAACAAAGAAATAACAATAAGAAACTGATAAAAATAACTAGAAAGTAACTACACGCATTCTCGTCGATATCGATACTCGAATCTTTAATCGATATAATACGCGAAAGTGGGAATTCCTCTCAAGAATCAGAGCTGCCAGTCCAAGTAATATCTCGAATATTTTGTGCGTTCAATTTCTCACAAAACGATAATAAAGCGTAGTAGTAATCTCCCGGAGGAGGCGTCGCGATGCTCCAGAGCGTCTTCGTTCGTCTTTTCAAATATATATGTCTCTTTCCCTTCGTGTCATTTCCTGTGCCTGTCTCATGGCACGAATTGTATTATGAAACACGCGAAGACGCACAGCTCTGGCCAGAAATCCGAAGCGCTTTTGTGATCGAGAACGCGCTGCGACACCGTTGCCACATTTCGGCCGAAGAAGCCCGAGTAATCTGCACAGATTCGATCTCGACGATAATACATCCAAAACTCGGACTCGAAACGTAGCCCCTTCGTGGCACTGTTTACTGTTTCCAGCCCCACACATCGGACCTATAGCGTCGATATATACATCATATCGTGCAACCGAGAAAGACAATGTGTCCTCCAAATAAGTTGTATTTTGAATTTAATTTGTTAAAGGCTACGTTCGTGTTAATACGATAATTTATTTGCAACCTTTGCTTCGATTAATATACATGATATTATGAAATTCCGTTTTTAACGTTGCATTATGTTATGAAGGATAATTGGCCAAGGATTTACTTCTTAGTTCTTAGCACCTTGTCCTCCGTCATTCTCTCTTACATCTAATCTTCCTTAGAGATAACAGTGCTTCCTCAAAAGCCCCGCAGTTATATTTAGTCAGAAATTTTTGTTAACGTGACTGCGTTGCCATACTACATACAAGTAAATTACTGTATTCCACTTACAATTTTGTATTATAGGAAGAAAAAACAAATTGGGCAAGACTGATAATCTAAAGCGAACCAAATTAATTCTTAACCAAATTACAAGACTTTCTCAAGCACGTTCGTCGAGTATTCGTCAAACACCTCGCCGTGCCAATCGAAACTCTACGTCTCGTCGAACCAACATTTCTCGGAAGCTTTGAATACAATTTCAGAAGAAAATGTTGCGATATTCTAACGAAGAATACATCTCAGCTTGACGTATCGTTCCATCTAAAGAATTAAAGACGACGTTCCGTTTTGTCGAATCCCTTCGGAGAAATATACAAAGAGATTCTTCCCACGCAACTTTTTCCCTCCGTCGTCTTCCATGCGTTCAAGCATACGTACGAAGATATTAAGATGCCAGTTGTTAGGGAAGCATCGTGTATTATATGCACTTTATGGTAGATTCAGATTCACCGATATTTGGCCATTACAATTTCTACAAGCAAATGACCTTGTGCTTTGATTTTAGCACTGGGAACATATTGGCGCGATACACATTCATATTTAACGCTAATATATATGTGTATTTGTGTGCATACACGTAGTTACGCATTTCTTACGTAACTAAACGCGATTGCGAAATTCGTCTCATTTTTACTCGGTTGTAAGGCACGAAGTGTTGTTCCATCGGGCAAAATATCAGGTTTCCTGTTTCCCCGTTTTTTCCCTCTTCTTGTAAGAGTTTTCTATGAAAGCACCGATATCACGGGCACTTGTCGTTATCTCCTTTATAATTAATGTTCATCCGTAATTCTTCAGAAAAATTTACGACGCTGAAGATATTGAGGCGTGCAACGTCTGTATCGGGCCGAAACTTTCGTTTGGTCTTTAATCCCTTGAAGCATGTAAAATTCAGGTTGAAGCGACCTCGAGGAGAAAAAGCGCCAGGATTTAGAGGGGATCGCGCGAGAGTGGTAATACGATATACGTTAAACGAAAGTATTATGTTCTATAAGATCGCAGTATGTTCGTGATATAAACGTGACGGATAAAATAAGCTATTGGATTTGAGAAATTTCTTCTTCGAAATATTATTCGCTTACGAAATGTTCTCCTAATTTGTAAATATTTTCTGCGCGCCGGAGGAAGGCTTTCGAAAATGTATTCCTTAATTGCATTACATTCGGGAATAATAGTTATGTGTTATATTTACGGAAGAAAAATAAAAATCCATTGCGAAAGATATACTGCACCCGTGAAATGTAAAGTAACAATTCAATTATATATATTCAATATGTATTATTCGATAATTATACATGTATTGAAGTAATAATTTCAATTTTTTTGTATTTTGTAATAATTTCGATTTTGTGTATTCGAAAGAAGGAAAGATAGTAATTGTTATAAGTGAATCATTTGACATCGATGTTAAACTATATCAATGAAATAAAATAGTTCAGAGTATAAACAGATAAAATAAAGTATGAACGTATGGATATCGAATCTTCAAGTTATATTATATTGTATAATATTATAAAATATTAATGCATCCTTAGAGTCGTAACTAACAAAAAATTTGAATCTAATCTTCAAACTACATTGCAAAAGATTACTTCGTTCTAAAAATTATAAACAGAAAAGAAATTTCCATATATAATTGCCAATAAAAATTTGAAACATCGATGGAATTACACATGGTACAAGTAATCGGTAGCCGGACAAGCCACGTTAACAAACAACTACACGGTCACTCCATTTGACCACCCTGTGCAACAATGGCGTCCAATTAATCGTCGAACAAAACGCGCCCAAGCAGACCAATTAACGCGTTCAAATAATCGACCGACATAACGCAAAATTATTCGTTGTCCCGATGGTATGAACGAATCGCCTGTGTAAATATGGCCGCACGCGCGAGACAGGACAGGACTGTCTATTACGGCAGTCGCGTGGGTACTACGTAGCAGCACCTGTCGACGACAGAATTTGCCTGGCAAACAAACAGTTGCACAGAAGGGGTCGTCGGTTTTCCATGCTAATGCACGGAAAGACAAACGAGCGACTATGTCGAGGCCGAGTAAAATAAAACACAGTCGACTTTTCTGCTGCTTTTTCATCGGCGATCAATCATTATGATCGACATCCTCGTACTAAGCCAGACACCGAATGACATTATCGGACATTTCTTTTTGGCGTTGTAATTTACGAACCAAGCGGGTAGGAATAAGATTGACATCGTCAAGATGAAGATTCGTCTGTGATCAACAAACAGCATGGAGCATACGTCTCTGTTCGTAGTATCCCTGCTGATCTCGTTTAAGATTTGATACCTGATCAGATCATACAGATCAATTAATTAGTTGGAATGATATAATTTATGGAAGATGACGATTTAGAATACACAGAAACGTTTATAATGTTACAGAAACATGATTATTCAAATTATTAAAGTTGTATTATTGATATCCAACAGCTGTTTTGAGTTTTGTTTCTGTAAGGTGATTGAACAAATTTTAGACAAATTGTATAAAAAATTGAGAAAAGTAGGCCAAATATCTAAATCTGGTTGAAAATTTATACGAAGGTGAGTAATTCATATATTCAACGTTACTGCAAAATTCTCATCGCAATAATATTAAATTCCTTCCTATTTATCTGCATTATATCATCGCATAAATATCATTTTAATACGAACAATCGTGCCCCAACTTGCGCGCCATCTTAATTTACGCGGCTAGAAAATATATTTTTCTAACGGGTTCCTTATGATCGTGAACAGTATAGAAATAAGACGTGACAGGGCGAGATGTCAGTCACGATCCAATCGTCACTCGCTTCGTCCGTCGCACAAAAACTCGGTCTTACGATGTTTCAATGCCTTCTGTCTGTTTTATCGATCGTGTTACTGTTTTCGCCGATCGTTCGATCGGTGGACGATCGACGTGCAGACAAACAGATACGCTCAAAGTATGTGATATAAAGAGAAACTCTGGTAGACGTCATCCAAGAAGAATTTTTCCCAGAATAATAGGTTTGCGGTTTCAACCTGCTGGCTATTCGAGAAAACACTTTCAAAAATATATCGGCCATGAGGCTGATCGTTGGTCTGGTAACAAGATGTCCGTGGGAAAGAAGTTTGTGAAGTAAAATAATCGTTTAATGGACTGGAAAGATTGGAACGGCGAGACCTACACAGTAACGTTATACCTCTGTCACCGAATCTGTTCCGAGAACTGAAGCAATTGCATTTGCCGTGTCTGACCTTCAATAAGATCAAATAGATATCCCAAGACTCGTCCGCTGTCGTGCCACATTTGTTGTGGTTCGGTTTGGCATTCAACGATATCGAATCGATCAACAGGCACTCGTTTTAGGCAACGCATAGAGACTGGAGCGTTCAATGATATGCTGGAACTGCACTCTATTAGCTTGGCGAACAATAAACTAATTTCGATTCAGCCAGGAGCCCAAATTGACAGATCTCTTTCTTTTCAAAAGAATGAATTGTCCAGCGTCTCTAAGAATGATTTCAAACAACTGATCGGTACAATCTTTTTGTACCTGTAGCGCGATCAGATAGCCAGCATCGAGTAGGATCGTTCTCGAATCTAATTCAGTTGAGTCAAACTGACCCATGTTGACTCTGAAGTGTTCGATGCACTGCCCATTTTATATTTCCAAAATCATGTTGATAACAACATCTATACAATGCAATCTGATACATTTGGGGGACTTCCAACACTGAAAATCTTAAATTTTGTGAACAATACATTAACTGACATGAATGTGAGAGGTTTTATTATCCTGTCATATCGCTGTACTCCTGGGAAAACATTATAGTATTTCAGGACGAATATCGGCAAGCTATCGTATCGATGGATCTATTCTAGCGAAGGATTTTAATAGCTTCACGGAAAGAAGAGAGTTCGTATTAGCTTCTGGCAAATAAAATTCAGATTCGTCGTTATCGATTGAGAAATTATTACTTACTAGTTTAGCGTTATGTACTGAAGCTACAGAAGTACAAAATATGAGATTATTCAAAGTTAGTAACCAACTTTGAGCACAATTTGAAGCAAATGTATTTTTATCGCATACACATTTTATCGAATGAAATACACATAGTATTTCTTTTAAATATGAATAAAATTTGCGCAAAGAGAAGTCCTCTTGCAATCTTTTCAAAATCTACCATGGATCAAATCAGTTGTGAAAAACGCCAACTCAATACATATACAAATGAAATATCTAAAGAAAGGTAGTATATGTGTTATAAATATTTGAGGTGGTTATATGTCATCCGTGATGATAATGGCTGCTGGCTGCAGATGTCGCTGCTGGGGGTACCGCTGTATTTTTCTTCCTATTTAGAATCGTGGAAGAAAAATCAGACTTTGGTCGCCGAGATTTTGAACTCGGGTTCCGAACGTTCGTAACCTAGTGCGCTAACCACTGCGCTGTTGTGACGTCAATCCACATTAGAGGTCAGATGTGTGCGTACTCTCAATTACTTCAAGGACCCACTGTTAAATCGGGCGACACTGTACCTAGACCAGGCCACACCGCGGGCAAGATGGCAACCAGATGTCCGCACATCCTTACTGTATACCTTCAATAGTTTCAAAGACCTGTCATAAATCTCAGGCATTTACTGACTCTTTTCTAAAGCTTATTGTTTACTACGGAAGACACGGGAAGGTTAGTTTTTCTCACGTACTGTACTTGACACTAGCAACTATCTATGGAGGGCGGCTAAGACCCTTCTTAGTACACCAAGCTTCTTTTATCCAATCAGAAGTAATGTCTACTGCCCTCACTCTCCTAACCAAAATTGTCCATAACGAATCAGCTCATCTCGTGTCCTTAGACACACCCATAACTAGCTTTCCTCCGCCACAACATCGTCACTAAACTTCACTTATTCTTCACGATTAGAATAGTCAATATCAGTCGCGATTATTGTAAACCTGTGCTGCGTTAGTGAATAAAGTTGTGTTACGTCCCAACTTTCTCTTTTTTTATCATCTAACCCTCAAGTTTACATGACATTGCCGTCGTCCGTTAGATGTTAGTGTGGAGTGGCGGTATTTGTGCTGTCGAGTGCCGCCACATATTTATCGGATGGAGCAAATGTCTGTTTTTATCTGTGTTAAACATAGTCGTAATTATGTTAACTATGACGTGTATATAGTGAACAGAGAATTAGGATCGCGTGCATAGAAAGACAGATGATGAGTTCTTGAGCTCGCGTGTAATCACGCACGAGTGTGAAGTGGTCCTAGAAGATTCTCGAACTTGGAAAGTTTTGACTTTTGTGATGATTTTTTGTAAAGAATCAAGTTAAAAGCTTCGATTTCAATTTATTTCGTTTTATTGTTTAGAAATTTGTTTTCCTGTCTGTTTATGTGAGAAAATGTGAAATTTTGTAGTTACAAATCTTGAAAAAGAATATTAGAAAAATTAAGGAAATATTTCTGCTTCCTTTTGTCACTATATTTACTATTTTTGCTCTTCCTATTATCTTTTTAAACACTGCACAGAAACGAAGCAAACCTATCAATTCTGCGAGCAATAATTGATCCAAGAAATTCTCTGACAAACAAAGGATGCGGCTTGGAATGTCAGTCAACTGATTTTATCGTTCTATTCTCTGGAAATCGTCGATCCAGAATTCTGTGAACCGGCTAAAAAGTATCTTCCACGGTATCGACGGGATTCACCGATGGAGCAGGGATTCGATTTAATTGGCTTGGCCAGCCAGATGACTGTAATAAATCGTAGAAAGTAACAGTCGAACGAACAACGATAGCCAGAACTTCGAAGCGATGCACAGTCCACTCTGTAGCGATAAAAAAATTTTTTCCCGAATTAAAACGCGTGTTCCATCCTATAAAATATAAGGTCCGTGGTCCTGATTGTGTTCAATTATTATACATATGCTATTTGTCATATCGTTAGTGAAGTGTGTCCTGCAATCTGCAATGAATCATTTCTAATGGCTCTAATAGAGGTGTCTTATTTTCCAGACGTTTTTCTTTTTATTTCGTTTTATTATCCATAGTACATAGAAGTTGCTGGAGGAGATTTGAAACGAATTTCTGGTTATTCAAGAGCCGAATATCGCACTAACTGAATAACGCTGAATATGGTGGAACTAAATGTATCGAGGATTCCACAAGGAATGCTGGGAAACTGCGAGATTGCTTTGGCATTTGTTCTTTCACGGTTGACACATGCCCCTTTTTTAACACAGTGTTTCCTCAACTTTGGTTTGATGTGAGGTGTAGTGCGTTAAATAATCCCTCGGTGTTTAGGTCAACAATATATTTATTAACAAGTTTCTTCTTTTGATCGCGTCGCGTATCGTTCTCGGTTTCGCTAGTCAATCTCGCTGCGCGGTTACAACTCGACTTTATCGCTTCCCGGTTCAAACTTAACTGTCGATCGGATTCGATTCTTTTCTTTCTGTCGCCCCCTCAATATCTCCATCATCATCCACGCGTTTGTTAGGCGTCCGCGACCGTTACCACGCACGCCTTTTCGAACATTTAGCGGAAAGACCGTTGGGATATTGATGACTCATTAGGTACTTCGCTTCGGCGATATACATTGTTGCCAAGTGTCGCTACAGATGTTTGAAAAGTAAACGTTAGCATCACCTTTCATCGGCTTTTATTTTCATATTTGTCACGAGATTCGCGCGTTTATCTATGATGGCACAAGACTTGGGGACTTTAAGATTCTCAAGGCCACAAAACTTTCAACTTTTCGCTCTTGGCAAATTCGAGAAAATTTTAGAGAATTTGTATTCTTTGCATTTGAAGCATAATCATTTAGTATTTTTATCTCTTCTTCTATATATCTAAAGCAATACGCAAGGGTTGACTACGGTAAGGCCATAATAAAATTCATTAATCTACTTCACAGTGTTCAATCCTGGCAAATTTAAGATCTTCCTAATTTACTTCTACTTTCTTCGTCGTAATCTTATCATTCCATCCTATAAAGTCTTTCCGTATTCGTCCATTTTCACTTTCTGATGATACTGCTGTAAAAACTATCAAGAAAGCTACGATCTTTTCGAAGCGATTTTTAAAAAAATTTGTATCAACGTATCCACTTTGAACGCTATTAATAAACAGTTTCACTTTCGGTTTTTAACACACGTTCGACAAGGATAGCGACAAAGAAGTAAAACGGTGTAATAATCGATCAGCCAGTGGTTTGCTCGTTGAACCGAGGAATTCGCTTATTGTCGGTAATCCGCGTGAAAAATCTCTCATTCCCCTCCAAAAGTGATAACGATGTTCACGAATCTCGATCGTACATTGCTAACGTAGGTCAAAGGAACGATTAATTCGTTCGGCCACTATTTTTCCACGACTTTCTCCCCTCTACTCGTCGACCACGATGCAACAAGAAACAAACCGTCTTAGACCCTTTTAGCTTATTAATCTGGTAATATTCGATTTAAGCGACGATAAATTCAACAATTTTCAACACTTCGGATACTATAGCGTGTGAAACAAAGCTAAGGAAAAAGAAGACGACTCGGCAGGGAGATTGCAAGTGTCAAGTGCTTAAATTTTTTTTGTTATTTAATTTGTACTTTACAATCTGTCCAGCTAGACATTTGGTAAATTTTTCTAACTTAATTGCTAAATAACATGCGGATGGCTACCCCCAGCGGGATATCATCTTTGAGTTTGACCATTTTATTTCCTTAATGAGGTCAGTGGACTGTTTTCTTTTTAGTCTTCTTTCTATCAGAGTTTTGCTCGCTTCAGCAGTCAGCTGGTTTGGATGTGTTGTCGTTCCTTCCTTGTTTTTTCTGCGTACCTGCCGATTTCTTCTTTCACCGTTGGTATTTTTAAGTCTTTGCGTATATCCTCGTTTCTGACATACCAGAGGGCGTTCACTGTTGTTCTCAGTATCTTCGATTGTGGCGACTCTAGTTTATTTATGTGGCCCATTGCTGCTGTCCCCCATAGTGGCATTCCGTACCTCCAAATTGGTTTTATTATCGTTTTGTATATTTTTAATTTATTTTCTATGCTGAGCTTAGGATTTCGACTAATTCGCCAGTACATCTGTTCTCTTTTTATCTGTATTTTGTCTGTAATTGAATTAGTATGTTGCTTCCATGTAATTTGTGCGTCTAGGTAGAGTCCTAGGTATTTAACTTACCTTGTTTGTGTTATGTACGTGCAATTCAGTTGGATATTTCGTGGTTTCCGTTTTCTTAGTTTAAATGTAATACGGTTGCATTTACTGAGCTTTGCTTTTATTTGTTTATCTTGTAGTCATTTCTCTATTTTTCTGATGTGCTCTTGTAGTAATGTGACTGCTGTTTCTGCATTAGTATGCCTGACTAGTACAGTCGTGTCCTCTGGGAATGTCAGTATTTTGCTGTTGGTAGTTGTTAGTATGTTGGCTATGTATAGCGTGTATAATGTTGGCCCTAAGACGCCATCTTGCGGTAGCCTGGCCATGATGCTCTTACTTAAGAATATACATCCTTTATTTTTACTACAAAAGTTCTGTTGCCTAGGTATGATTTGAATAAGTGGTGGATTTGTTCCGGGAATTGTTTTTTGATTGTTTGTAAGAGGCTTTCATGGTTCACTTTGTCAAATGCTTTCTCAATGTCCATGAAGAAGGCTGTACAGTATTGTTTCTTTTCTACTGCTGGTAAAATTTCGTTGACGAGCCTGTGCATTTGCTCTATCGTGGAGTATTTGTTTCTGAATCCAAATTGGTGATCTGGTATTAATTTTCCTTTTTCTATTGTTGTTTTTAAGCGATTGTATATTATTTTCTCTAGTATTTTGGAAAACACAGGAAGTAGTGATATTGGTCTGTAAGGTGCAGTTTGGTGTGGGTCTTTGCCTGGCTTAGTGCTTTGCATTGATGTCTCCCGCTGCGATGTATTTGTTATCTAAGGATTGAAAATATTTGTGGCGGCATTCGACGACGAAACTTTGCGACGGCTTCGCGACACAAAGCACATCATCGAAGCATAAAGCCGATATGCCTAACCTGCCATCGATATTCTTTCGCCGAATATTTGGAAGAAAGCGCGCGTGGCAACGGTCGCGGACGTCTAACGAACGCGCACGTAGTGGGGATATTGAAGGGCAACAAAAGAAACGAATCTGTAAACAGAGACATTCGAGTTTGAACAGCGAACTGTGAAGGATCAAGTTTTAACAGTGAAAGAATCATATTCAAGGAACGAGAAAGTCAGTGGTAATCGAGGATTGTACGAAACCAGTCGAAGGCGAGGATTGTTGATTGTTAAATAAATTATATTGTTGAACACCGCCAAGTATTTCTTGGAAACTTTACACCAAACACCACCTCATATTGTTCCCATTTTTGTAGTGTCATTTTGTGTCGCGGTGGTGCATATACTGCTGACATCTGGAAATAATTGCTGTTAGTTAAGTGCTTAAAGCGTCACGGAGAATGAGACGACGGCGTTCTTACATCGTTAGAGTCTATCCTAACTGATTTCAGACGCTTTGTTCGATTTTTACCGATTTTAACTCGCCGTCGCTTCTATTCCGTTATCCGCGCAAAAGTGTTTGAATAGTTTTACAGGAATCTGCCAGAAGATTCCTTCCTTTACGGCGATCGAAAGCACTTTAGCATGATTTCAATGGAGAAATCCGCCACTTTCGACATTTCTCATCTGGAGATTTGAACATAAGCGAAAAGTATAATTGAACATTTCCTATAAATTAATTCGTACTTTAGAGACTTCAATTTCTATGTGTCACGAAACTTTGTTACGATGTTACGATGTTTGCAAAAGAATTGATATAATTGAAAGATAATTTCTAGATTGTGTTATAGTATTTTTGGTGTTATAGGACGAAACCGTGTAACAAATTAATAACAAACTGTAATATAAACATTTGACGTAACACTATTTCGTAAAATATCATTAGAAGAAGAAATCTAGCGATATCTAAAGTTCATCGAAAATATCTCCACGTCATCTGTCTCTCAAAGTTCACAAGATTTTTAAATCATTTGAAGAATCTACTTGAATATGCAGGCTGCTTATGCTACTAATTTCCATCGTTCTTCCTGCAAACGTAGCGATGAAGCTAAAAAGGTGAATTGTTCAAAGTGAACTACGTATTGACGATGATATTTTTTCCCCAAGTGCAAAAAGCACATCTATTTTTTTTTTTTTTTTTAATGGAAACCTTCCCCCTTTTTTCGTCATCCTACGAACAAAATATTCAGCTAAAGTGCTCGAGAAACGATTAATTAATTAATGTATTTAAACTCTAACTTCTTAAATCCTTTAGCAATTCCTATTTGCTTCAAAACTTATGCAAAGGTAAATGTATACCATAGAATTTTAAAATGGATAAAAAATTGATATATTCGATATTTCAACAAAAATCTCATTATAAAACTTGCTCCTCGTTTATATCCATTATATCACCGCTTGAACCTCATTTTAACACGTAAGTGGCACCTAGCGAAACCCCCATCAACCTAAACGGTATAGAGGTCGTTGCTTCCATCTAACAGAGCTCCTAAACCAACAAATATCCAGAGTGACACGTCAGTCACGATCCGATCGTCAATCGCTTAGTCTGGGGCGCGGAAACTCGATCTCAAGATGTTTAAATTATTTCTATCCATTTTGTTCTTCTTAATATCTTTCCTGGCCATCTGACTTTCGTCGATACTCGTTTTACTGATTTCGGCTATCGGTCGATCGGTGCAAGAACAGACGTGCGAACAGATAGGTGTGTGACAAAATGGGAAACCTGGTGGACGTCATCGTACAAGAATCTGACTTAGAATCAAAGATCCTCCACTTGAACGTGTGGGTGTATCGCGGAAAACGGTTTCAAAAATTCAGGTAACCTGAAAAACCTGAAAAATGAAGAAGGAATCGTTCAAAGGATTGGAAAATGTATTCTGGCTAAACCTAACGTACAATGCCATACCACTGTTGCCAAATCTGTTCTCAGAACCGAAGCAACTGAGTTTCCTGTATCTGATGTACAATAAGATTAACAAGATATCCCAAGACCTCGTTGGCGGACGTGCCGCATTTGTTGGAGCTGAATTTCGGATTGAACATCGAACCGATCGACTGGAGCTCGGTTACAGCATTATATTCGCCTCCGGTTAAATGATAATAAGGTTATTAGCGTGGAGCCTGGAGTTTGTAGATATATTGTAGGAATTGAACCTTCTGGAATTGGAAAACGATAAACTAACCATCATCCAGCCAGGAATCCTGCAAGGATTGTCCAGATTGGGCTATCTCATATTGGAAGGGAATCAGTTAAGCAGAAATCAGTTATTACATCGATTACAAACAACTAATCGGTTCAAATGATTTGAACTTAGACTACAATCAAATAGCAAGTATCGAGCTAGCATCGTTCCTAGACATGAATTACTTACAAGCAACTGCACCCGAACACGAATCAACTAATTGCAATTATCTTTGCAATGTTTCATCGACTAACGGATTTGAACGAGCTGGATCTCGCAGATAATAAGATCATTACAATGCAACCTGGTGTGTTTGAGGACCTTCCAGTCTTGATATTCGTAAACCTTACGAACAATAAATTAACTGGCATAAATGTAAACGAGTTTCCATGTTACCATTATATAAATGTACGGCTAAAATAATCCTTGGTATAATGTGTTATGCGAAGATTGCAGAATGTAGAAATTGGTGGAGTAAAAAAATGTGACGCATAAACATGTCGAGCGCAACAATCAATGAGTTTGGCCAAAGTATGACAAGTCTACATCGAGTATAGCTAAGACAGCGGAGCTAGAGGTTATTTTTACGCTTCTCACTAGAGAGCCAGAGCGGTGCTTTCAGGCTCGCAAGTCTTCGACTTGCGCAAAAGTATCGCAGAGGTACATAGTGCTATCGCAGATGATAAATCATTAGATCTAGATGCTCAGCTAGTTGAATTTTAACGCAGCCTAATTCGCTTCAGCTAGACAAATCTGACCCTTGTTGAAGACACTACAGTTTAACTAACCCTCTTCAGCAGCTTGATGATATTAGCAAAACAATCATATTGTACTCCTTCCAATGTGCAATATGCAGAATTATAACCGTCGAGGTATTTCTTTTTATGCATGTAAAATTGTTCTACCTAGAAGCAACGAGTGTATCATGTTGTTACAAAATTCGAATCAACAAATTTATGGAATTGGGGAAGACAATGTATTCAGTTACTCTAATAGTCCTTGTTTCGATTAAAAATTTTCATTCTTTAATATGTCGTCTAATATCTGTTGAAACTATATAGGCTGCGGATGTCGTGTAAAATGTAATTTACATTTTGTGACACAAAA
>CM026196.1:2302142-2415442 GCA_014825925.1 Bombus breviceps | reverse complement strand
TTCCTCTGCTCGTCGAGATGAATGTTAGATAAAAAGGGAGTTTCACACAGGAAATAAAAATCACCCCCTTTCTTTTGTTCCAAGCTTCCTTCTTTCTGTAATTTCCAGCTGTTCTATCCTACTTGCTCAATGCAAGAATGTTATCCTAGATATGTAGTTCATCTTGAACCATTCGTCGTTTTCCTCTTTCATTTTTTCCTTTAGGCTTGTCGTTTACGAGAAAAACGCTGGGAAGTAATAGCATAAATGCCCTATACATAGAACGCGAATGACTTGTAACAAAAATCGTCAAGAAACCAAAATTTCTATCGATATCTCAAAAATGTACACAAATACGTAATTTTAACAATTTTTACGCGCACCATAGGCATCCCAGATGCTGTAAAAAAATTTGCGATTATCCAGCTTCGGTACTATTTTCAGACGAGCACGTACTTTCTCCAGCGTGGGAAATAGGTGAAAAGCTCGACGACCTTGTAACCGGCTCATCTCGCTTGTCCTAACTCTGATTTAATCAAACTTACACCGCCATTACGATATTAAGTAGATTGGATCGGACGCAATGATATCATAATGATAACGCATGGTGCTTCCACTTCGACACTCTCTCGTACGACAATTGCTTCATCCGCTCGTAATAACCAGCCGAGTTAAACAGTTGCCTCGACCAGTCGCAATGCCGTTATTTTAATCTCTATATTATCTTTTAAAATCCTGTTCATTCCGTTTTTTCTTATTCGCATAATTAGTTGCTGTCATTGGTAGAAGATCGTATGTATCTTCTTTCTATCTTTGTCATATTCTTTTAATCGAAACGTATGAATTTGTTGATATTAGATCTTGGTCTTAAATGAAATGGCTGATTTTGGCTAACGAACGAAATGATTACAATTTAATCTCAAGAAGCGGATAAAAATAAAGTAAAAAATACTACGATATATCTACACCGCTAATCTGAAACCTTGGCATGTCTTAGGACACTAATAAAAATAACAAAGAAATAACAATAAGAAACTGATAAAAATAACTAGAAAGTAACTACACGCATTCTCGTCGATATCGATACTCGAATCTTTAATCGATATAATACGCGAAAGTAAGAATTCCTCTCAAGAATCAGAGCTGCCAGTCCAAGTAATATCTGGAATATTTTGTGCGTTCAATTTCTCACAAAACGATAATAAAGCGTAGTAGTAATCTCCCGGAGGAGGCGTCGCGATGCTCCAGAGCGTCTTCGTTCGTCTTTTCAAATATATATGTCTCTTTCCCTTCGTGTCATTTCCTGTGCCTGTCTCATGGCACGAATTGTATTATGAAACACGCGAAGACGCACAGCTCTGGCCAGAAATCCGAAGCGCTTTTGTGATCGAGAACGCGCTGCGACACCGTTGCCACATTTCGGCCGAAGAAGCCCGAGTAATCTGTACAGATTCGATCTCGACGATAATACATCCAAAACTCGGACTCGAAACGTAGCCCCTTCGTGGCACTGTTTACTGTTTCCAGCCCCACACATCGGACCTATAGCGTCGATATATACATCATATCGTGCAACCGAGAAAGACAATGTGTCCTCCAAATAAGTTGTATTTCGAATTTAATTTGTTAAAGGCTACGTTCATGTTAATACGATAATTTATTTGCAACCTTTGCTTCGATTAATATACATGATATTATGAAATTCCGTTTTTAACGTTGCATTATGTTATGAAGGATAATTGGCCAAGGATTTACTTCTTAGTTCTTAGCACCTTGTCCTCCGTCATTCTCTCTTACATCTAATCTTCCTTAGAGATAACAGTGCTTCCTCAAAAGCCCCGCAGTTATATTTAGTCAGAAATTTTTGTTAACGTGACTGCGTTGCCATGCTACATACAAGTAAATTACTGTATTCCACTTACAATTTTGTATTATAGGAAGAAAAAACAAATTGGGCAAGACTGATAATCTAAAGCGAACCAAATTAATTCTTAACCAAATTACAAGACTTTCTCAAGCACGTTCGTCGAGTATTCGTCAAACACCTCGCCGTGCCAATCGAAACTCTACGTCTCGTCGAACCAACATTTCTCGGAAGCTTTGAATACAATTTCAGGAGAAAATGTTGCGATATTCTAACGAAGAATACATCTCAGCTTGACGTATCGTTCCATCTAAAGAATTAAAGACGACGTTCCGTTTTGTCGAATCCCTTCGGAGAAATATACAAAGAGATTCTTCCCACGCAACTTTTTCCCTCCGTCGTTTTCATGCGTTCAAGCATACGTAAGAAGATATTAAGATGCCAGTTGTTAGCGAAGCATCGTGTATTATATGCACTTTATGGTAGATTCAGATTCACCGATATTTGGCCATTACAATTTCTACAAGCAAATGACATTGTGCTTTGATTTTAGCACTGGGAACATATTGGCGCGATACACATTCATATTTAACGCTAATATATATGTGTATTTGTGTGCATACACGTAGTTACGCATTTCTTACGGAACTAAACGCGATTGCGAAATTCGTCTCATTTTTACTCGGTTGTAAGGCACGAAGTGTTGTTCCATCGGGCAAAATATCAGGTTTCCTGTTTCCCCGTTTTTTCCCTCTTCTTTTTGTAAGAGTTTTCTATGAAAGACCGATATCAGGGGCACTTGTCGTTATCTCCTTTATAATTAATGTTCATCCGTAATTCTCCAGAAAAATTTACGACGCTGAAGATATTGAGGCGTGCAACGTCTGTATCGGGCCGAAACTTTCGTTTGGTCTTTAATCCCTTGAAGCATGTAAAATTCAGGTTGAAGCGACCTCGAGGAGAAAAAACGCCAGGATTTAGAGGGGATCGCGCGAGAGTGGTAATACGATATACGTTAAACGAAAGTATTATGTTCTATAAGATCGCAGTATGTTCGTGATATAAACGTGACGGATAAAATAAACTATTGGATTTGAGAAATTTCTTCTTCGAAATATTATTCGCTTACGAAATGTTCTCCTAGTTTGTAAATATTTTCTGCGCGCCGGAGGAAGGCTTTCGAAAATGTATTCCTTAATTGCATTACATTCGGGAATAATAGTTATGTATTATATTTACGGAAGAAAAATAAAAATCCATTGCGAAAGATATACTGCACCCGTGAAATGTAAAGTAACAATTCAATTATATATATTCAATATGTATTATTCGATAATTATACATGTATTCAAGTAATAATTTCAATTTTTTTGTATTTTGTAATAATTTCGATTTTGTGTATTCGAAAGAAGGAAAGATAGTAATTGTTATAAGTGAATCATTTGACATCGATGTTAAACTATATCAATGAAATAAAATAGTTCAGAGTATAAACAGATAAAATAAAGTATGAACGTATGGATATCGAATCTTCAAGTTATATTATATTGTATAATATTATAAAATATTAATGCATCCTTAGAGTCGTAACTAACAAAAAGTTTGAATCTAATCTTCAAACTACATTGCAAAAGATTACTTCGTTCTAAAAATTATAAACAGAAAAGAAATTTCCATATATAATTGCCAATAAAAAATTGAAACATCGATGGAATTACACATGGTACAAGTAATCGGTAGCCGGACAAGCCACGTTAACAGACAACTACACGGTCATCTGTCTTCACCATCCTCTACAGCGATCGCGTCCAATTAATCGCGGAACAAAACGCGGCCAAATAGTCCAATTAACGCGTTCAATTAATCGTCCGACTAAACGCAAAACTATTCAGCCTCCCATTCGTTCGAACGAATGGTTTCGGTAAACACGATTGTACGCGCGAGACAAGACTATCGCAAGAAATTTCCAGGCAAACAAACAATTGTACAGAGAAGGGATCTTTGGTTTTCGATGCTAACGCACGAAAAGACAAGCTGGCGACGAATTCGAGGCCGAGAAAAATAAACAACGTAGTCGATTTGTTTCTCTTTTATCGGCAATCGATCATTAACATCGATATCCTAATAGTTACCGTGGACACCGAGCAGCACCATCGGATGTTACGAAGGACGAGCGTAGGAATAAGGTAGTCGTCGTCGAGACGTGGAACTGTCTGTGATCAACAGGCAGCATGGAGCATACGTCCCTGCTCGTAGTACCCTTGCTGATCTTATACAAAATGTGACATTTGATAAGTTTGTAGAGATTTATAAGAAAAGTATTATTTGATACATATGAACATACATACAAGTTGAATTGATACATTTATGAAAGGTAACGATTTATTATAGAGTATACAACGATGTTCATAATGTTATAGAAACATGATATTAAAATTGAAATTAGTTTTATTATTAATTCCCACCATCTGTTTTGAGTTTTGTTTTTCGAAGCTTATCGAGAAAAATTTAGATGAAGTGTATCGAATATTCAGAAAAGTCTGCAAAATATTTCATTCTGAGGAAAGAAAATAAAAATTCAATGGAATATCCATCTTGATATAGCTAGATCATGATGATATAGATCTGAAATCTTAAACCTTGCGAACAATATATTAACTGGCATGGATACAAAGGTCTTCGAATTTGACCATTATGTGGACGTCCAGCTAAAATAATTTTTGGTATCATGTGTTATGTGTAGACTTTGTAGAATGTAGAAATTGATGCAATAAAGAAATGTGACGTATAAATACGTCGAGCGTAAAAAAGCTATATAATGATGCGATTGCTCAGACCATAAGAAGTTTACATCGAGTAGCTAGAAGTCCTTTTTATGGTTCTTAGAAGTGAGCTGGCTGAGCTTCCAGGCTCGGAGGTCTTCAATTTCCACTCAAGCGGGGCAGAGATTCATAGTACTATCGCAGACGATAAGTCATTAAACCTAAATGCTAAGGTAGTTCAACTCCTGCACAGCTTAACTCGCTTTAGTTAGACAAATCTGACCCTCGTTCCTTTTTAGGACAATCTCTGTTTTTAGCCTCTTACAATCTCACTCCGTACCTCCGTTTTAAGCTTCTTTAATCAAGAAAAGTTACAAGTTATAACGCTAATGTGTCTCGTTCTGAAATTTAGAATTAGGAGGGCGAACGTACCCATTTATTTCGATAGTTTTTACTTCGATTAAAAGGTTTCTAATATCTGTTCAAACGACATAGACCATCGATCTTCGTATAAAGTGTAGGTTTACGTTTTGTGGCATAAAAATGACGATACAGTCGCTGTATATTTAACGAAGCTACTTAAGAATCTCCCTTTTATATTACTCCTGGGCTCGTCCAGATGAATTTTAAATGAAAGAAGGTTTAACAGGGAGAGATCAGAGGAGATAGAAATCCCGCTTCTACGTTTCTTCCCAAATTTTCTTGATTTTCTAATTTGCGGCCATTCTTACCTACCAACGGTACATCCATCATCGTGTCACATGGTAAAAACCTGCGTATATCTATCTATACGTGTATTCATTCCGTGGCAGAGATTGCACCGTAATTTTTCAGGTTTTATTATCCTGTCATATCGCTGTACTCCTGGGAAAACATTATAGTATTTCAGGACGAATATCGGCAAGCTATCGTATCGGTGGATCTATTCTAGCGAAGGATTTTAATTGCTTTACGTAAAGAAGAAAGTTCGTATTAGCTTCTGGCAAATAAAATTCAGATTCGTCGTTATCGATTGAGAAATTATTACTTACTAGTTTAGCGTTATGTAGTGAAGCTACAGAATCCAAGTACAAAATATGAGATTATTCAAAGTTAGTAACCAACTTTGAGCACAATTTGAAGCAAATGTATTTTTATTGGATACACATTTTATCTACTACGGAACATATCAATTGTGAAAAACGCCACGAATTTTCTTATCAATCCAATACATATACAAATGAAATATCTAAAGAAAGGTAGTATATATGTTATAAATATTTATCGGATGGAACAAATGTCTGTTTTTAGCTGTGTTAAATATAGTCGTCATTGTATTAACTATGCCGTGTATATAGTGAACAGAGAATTGGGGTTTCGTGCACACAAAGGACAGCTGATCTCGCTGAGTTCAATTGGCGTATGCGAGTGTGAAGTAGTTTACGAGTATCTTATGACATTCTCGATCTCGTGAAGTCTCCCCACTTGTGTGGTTAAACGCAAAGAAACTGTACGCGACCTATACATTTCTATATGTGTCCGTACTATAAGTCCAAAGCTTCGATTTGGATCTATTCAGTTGGCAACCCAATATTTCGTTTTGTTGTGTTAGAAACTTTGTTCGTCATTGTTGATATAAAAAAATCTCAAATTTTTATGTTATTATTGAGATATGTGTAATTTTGTATGCTACGCTAGATTAGCCGCGTAGTAGTGACACACATATATAAGTATGAGTGTGTGGCAGTATGTTCCGTTGGTAATGAGGCAAAGAAGATGGCGAGACAAAGAGAGTGCTGAGACGCGTGCAATGTGTATCCACGAATATCTTGTCAATCACATATCAAATGAATCTGAAACTATTTTGATATCAATTCTAAGTGTAATGTAAGTGTTGCTATACATTTATTTCGGTGATTAAGATCCACAATTCTCAACAGTTATAAATCTTAGAAAGAAATATTTCAAAAGGTTTAGGTTGAGCAAAGTTGGTTCCTTCTATCTCCGTGTCTATTATTTTTGCTTGGTTATTTTTATTAAACACTAGATCGAAACAAAGCAGTTCTCGGGGAAACTTAAATTGGTTCGAGGATTTCTCTAACGAACAGGAGATGCGACTTGAAACGTAAATCGATTGATTTTATCGGTCGATTCAGGTCCTCTAAGCCGGCTAAAAAGTATCGTTCACGATATCCACGGGATTGGCCGGTGAAGCACGGGTTTGATTTAATTGACTTAGCCGATAACGTTGACGTCGTCAAGAGCACACATTCCTGTTTGTAAATATTGGAACACTTGCTGATCTCATATAAAGTGTAATACATGATCATTTCATACATGTTATGAAGGAAACGTTGAATTGGTTGGAATTATATTTTCATGAAAGATTACGATTTAGAATACACAAAAAGGTTTGTAATATTACACAGACATAATATTTAATATTATATTATATTATTAATTATATTATAATATTGCTATTATATTAAATAATATTTATATATAATTGTATTAGTGATATCCACTATCTCCTTTGAGTTTTGGTTTTGGAACCTCACTGAGGAAATTTTTAATGAGACGCAATGAGAAAGTTCAAATAAATCTGTAGAAATTCTGAATCTGGTTGAAAATTAGTCAAGTATAAAACTATAATGACAAAATATGAATCGGTCATGAGCAAATATTAAATGTAACTGGAATCGCAAAGAATGAATAGCAGAACCACTGAAAGCTAAAGTATGAGATGTGTATCTATCAAAGAAACAAGAAATGAAGGTTACAGTGATTTTAACGAAATAGAACACGCTACTATAAAGTGTGAAACCTGTTGAAAGAAGAAAGAATAAAGAAAGATATTACAAAATTTTAAAATTTACTATCTTCAGGTCGTACAGTATGTTGTATCTATGAATGTTTGATTAACTAAATTAGCAAACCAGGAAATAAAGTCGCCCGATCTGGATTAACAGGAAGGTAACAAAACCGGTATCGATTCGAGGTTAGTTATCTAGTTATTATTCGGTTGGCAAGTAAGTGATTGCGGCTTTTGTCGTTAGGTGGTAATGACAAATTCAGCAATCACTTAGTTGCCAACCCAATAATACACGACGATCACTCTCTAGAAAGTTCACTGTTGGTAAAAAAGTTGTTGGTAAAAAAGTGAAACGAGTCCGCGTATCGGGTTATATTTTCATACGATATGTGTACTATATCGCGAAAGTCGGCCATGTTGCTTCGTTCCACTGCGTTCCATTGAAATTCCCGCCCATGAAAGTGTTCCAGCCGAAAACGAAGCAAAAGGCGAAAGGATAGGAAGATACTGGAAAAGGAGAATTTTAATTTTTCCAATAGAAAGTTGAAAATAAATTGAAATCCATGGAACCTGATATTTAATGTTAAGGAAAAATATCATATCAAGTAGCCCGATGCTTATGGGCCGCCGTTATACTAAATTAGATATGGATCAGGTGAACAGACAATATTCAAAGAAATGAAAAACGTATGTATGACATGAATATAAAAGATATCCAGTTACATCACATACACATGTACAAAAAACGATAGAAAACGAATGGAATATATTGGCGTGTGTGCGTGTGCAGAAAGCAGGACGCGTATCGATAAATACGTACATAAACGCACATGTATAGGCACAGAGCGGCCGAAGGGTAAATAGGCAAACACACGCACACACGTAAATACACATAGGCGCGGAAGCAAGCAAAGCGCTATTATGAAATCCACGGAACATAATATTGGTAAATTATGGTTTCCATTTGCAGTGGAGCAAACAGGTCGAATTGGACAAATGCCGTGAAGGACTATGCCATTGCTGCAACAAGGAATCGATCAGACGACGTGACGTTACGACACGCGTAAAACAGTCAAGTTCAAACGGTGGATGAGTGTGGAAACTAGTCCGTAGACGGAGAGCAACGCCAAGTTAGACAAACCCCCATAGTCCCTATAATTGGACGAACGAAACGAAATTCTTATGGAATTACACAAATGTTTCACAGCTGAAATGGCTTTTTGTCGTTTCTTTTGTTTTACGATAGGTGTCGCGTCAAATTTCGTGCCGCATTTTTCTCTGCTGATGACATTTGTTTCCTTAGCGCGCCAAAGCACGCTCGTGAAATATCTTTTTTAAGGGAAGAATGGAAAATGTAAAACAGAGGGGGACGTGTCTGGTGTTCGGTAATGATAAATCACCATAAGAAAAAAGAAGGGAAATTTGCAACGGAATTTCAATTTCACTAAATTTTTATTCGTATCGTAGTAACAATTTTCCACGATCAAGCGAAAAGCAGTAGCAGGTGGAAGATCGAGAGCATCGATGCAGTGAAAATGGGTGGCCATGCGCAAAAACCAAAGCGTCGAGTATAAATAAAGGAAAATGAAAGCAACATGCAGCTACGATACGCAAATATGAATGCCAAACATTGCCGGAGCGCAGCACGAAAACTTGACATGGCTGCAAAGTAATTAGTTTCAGAGAAGCTTCGATAGAGCGCGAAGTGTATATTCTGTCGACACGACGCGATAACTTCGACTTTCGGATAATTAATTTTCCATTCGCCAACACCAACTTTCATAAAAAGTCCTATCAGCGAATCACGTCGATTTTTCATCGTATATCGGTCGAAATAATCGGCGAAGTTCTGATAAAATGACCATCGATTTCCAAAGTTGTAAAGGAAAGTCGATAAAGCAGTTTGAAAAGTAAGGTTATGGTGCAATTTCGAACTGATGTTATCTTAATATTGGAATGTCATAGGGCGAACAAGGATCGATTTTTTAAGCGAAATGAAATCATATTAAAATCCACAGTTCATTTAAATGTTTGTAATTTACGATTTAGTTTTCAGGGAAATTAATTTCGAAAGTGCGTATACGCTTTTATAAGAAATAATTGAATTGAAGAAAACAGGGGGAAAATGTTATCAATTAAGTATCTTATTTATGTAGGTAAACAATTTTTTAAAAAGAATTTACTTCAAAATTAAGCTTTACATGAGAAAATCGTATCCTACACTTTTCATCTATTAGGTTCGCAACTAAATGATTGCGGGTTTTGTCAATACCACCTAATGACAAAATCCGCAATCACTTAGTTGCCAAGCCAATAGAAGATGGCGAGACAAAGAGAGTGCTGAGACGCAAATATGTATCGACGAATATCTTATCAATCACATACCGAATGAAACTGAAAGTATTTTAATATCAATTCTAAGTGTAATGTAAGTGTTGCTATACATTTATTTCGGCGATTAAGATCCACAATTCTCAACAGTTATGAATCTTGTTGGTTCCTTCTGTCGCTTTGTCTATTGGGTTGGCAACTAAGTGACTGCGGATTTGTCAATACCACCTAATGACAAAATCCGCAATCACTTAGTTGCCAGCTCAATATATCCGGAAATAGCTACCATCGAGCATAATCACGCTCTCAATAGGTTTAATTACGTTCTAATTTCATGCAGTCGCGAGCACGTGTCTCGAATTTATAAACAAATCGATGGAAGAGTTTGATATCTTTGCGGTGCCTACCGGATGGCTGGACAGCACCGAGTTTGAAAGGCATTTGCACCGTGGACACGTGATGCATTTAGTGAAACTAGCTACACACAGAACGATACAAATGAGCTGATTTAACGCGGTCGTATTAATCGTCGGCTGATTAAGCGATTAGAATACTCTGGACCCCCCGTTAGTCTAAAAAATGGTACACGTTACGATTAAATTGGTCGCAACTGCTTCTCAATCTAGTTATTGGGTTGGCAACTAAGTGACCGCGGATTTGTCAATACCACCTAATGGCACGAGCCGCAATCACTTAGTTGCCAATGAAAAAGTAACAACAGAGAACTTTTCCTGTAAATTATCATAGTTGGGACCTAAACTTGTTTGTCACATATGAGGATAGAAGTAACCAATAAACAAAATGTACAAGGTTCATCTATCGTTTATATCCGTCGAATGATCTAATTCGCGGAAGATCCTTCTCAGAACACAGATATCGAAGCATTTACTGCTTTGCAGACCAATTGTTTAATGTGGAAAACAAGCTGCCTTTATCTGCCAGATTCATCTACAGAGTGACTTCTCTTGAAAGAAGGCTTCCATGAATCAATTGAATCCAATTTCACGAATCAAAGCATGAAACCTTTTCGACGAAAAAGAACAGCCAATTCATTCTTTCTCCAATCGTAAACTAATCAAATGATATAACCGGCCAATAAAAAGTAAAACACCCTTGCAACATCTACATATACATATACATATAACCAGCATGAGAAACCGAAATATTGGATTGGCAACTAATTGATTGCGGATTCTCTCTATACCATCTAATGGCAAAGTCCGCAATCACTTAGTTTCCAACCCAATAGAAAGTAAAAGCCTTTATGAGCACCCTTGACAAAGCAAGAATCAGTTGATCGTTCCCTCTGCAATATACCAATCAAACTATTTATATTTCGGCAATAAAGCTAAGACTATCAAACGAATTACCGAAATGCCATCCGTAGCAATCAAGACACCCCAAGTCAACGATCCCAATTACAGCATCGAAGCTACCGCTTCCTGCTTATCGTCGGCCGACAAGTAATAGCCCTAGACACCGTGTACATGGCACATGTGCGCGCGCACTCCTCAATGCATAATGCATATAACAGAGTGATACGATGGCAGTAGACAGTGGCTTAACCCGGTATCTGGTCAGAAGGTTTGCATCGTGATGTCGTGGCTGCTTGTTCTCTCGCTGGTCATACCAACATCCTTGTCATCGTCGCCAGACGTGGTGACGTGTAGGCAAAGCAACGACTACACGATCTGCCGTGAGGAGGACGTTCTCGTGAACGTCAGCCAACACGGGGAAGCGAACAGCTTGAGCATCCACGATCTAAGCCTAATCGAGGTGCGTGAGGACGCGTTCGAGAACTTGACGGCAACCAGCTTGAGCCTGGGTCATGGCAACCGAATTTCCACACTTACGAAGCTGTCGTTTCGTGGATTGGCGGATTTGGAGGAGCTGCACCTGGACAACAACCGAGTCAGCCTGAAACCTTATCTGTTCTCCGAGCTGAAGAAGCTGAAGGCTCTCTATCTGAGCTTCAACCGGATCGATCACCTACCCAAACATGCATTCGATGGATTGCCCTATCTGAAGTGGTTGTTCCTCAGATACAATCGCTTAACGTCCATCGAGCAAGACACTTTCGTTGACCTGACCGATCTGTTGCAGTTTCTTAGGTTGGATAACAACAGGATCGGCAAGATTGTGCCCGGCAGCTTCGAGAAGCTACACGAACTCACTCATTTGCATTTGGAATATAATCTTATAAGCAAGATCCTACCTGGCACGTTTCGTGGACTGAAAGCATTGACCGCTCTGTTTCTCGATTACAATTCACTGACGAACATTTTCAAAGGAGATTTTGATGACCTGGACTCGTTGCAGATGCTGAACCTTCAGTTTAACGAGATCGCTGATATAGAACCTGGGTCCTTCGACAGTCTGTCTAGCTTGAGAAAATTGAACTTGAGGAGGAACAAATTGACTCATATTACCGTCGGAATCTTTGACAAACTGGCGAAATTGTACGATCTGGATTTGTCTTACAATTTCATTGACATCGTGGATCCTGCAGCTTTCAGCAGTGGCAATATAGAATCGTTCCATTTCATTCACAACAATCTCAGTGACATTAACGAAAACGTCGTTGGATTGTCTTCTTCCACCATAATATACTCATAAACCTGACACCATAAACAGATCAATAAATATGTGCGGGTCGTCTAATTCAATGGAACGTGATCCAGAGGAACTCGAATGGAAATTCAGGCGATAACCGTTCTAACCTAAAAAAGCTTAAACAAGTGAAGCAGCAAGTTGACATTCGAGAGATCAGGATCGACCTTGCAGTTAACCACATTACAGAAGCGACCGAATGGAAACCCTGCAGGTTCCAAGTTTCCCAAATCCAGTGCACTTTCAGTTATCTTACGTCACTTGGATGGCTAAGAATCATCGAGAGTGTCGATAGCCTTCTGTCACTGAATGGTTGGAACATCGCTGGAACTTGGACCGGATTCCCTGTCGATTTTACGCTAAACATTGGAAAGTATCAGGAAAGTTAACGGTTCTACGTGCAACCACGTTCTGGAGAATTCTATTCGATGAGATCGAGGAAACAGATTGGACAAAGTGGAAGAAACATCGTTGAATTGGTGGTGTTCATCGTGGTTCTTCAGTTTGTAAGAGGGTGCAGAACGTTCGTGAATTTCGTGGCTCGTGTAAATCCCTTTCCAACGAAGATCAAATGTTTGTGAAGCAAAGAGAAGGCTCCTGTCGTCAAATTTGCCAAAGTCTTAAAATCATATCCTCTAAATGGCATTCGAATTTCGCTCTCCTCGACTGAGTCTCTGGCTGGAGACACGATTCTAAGTTTGTTTTAGGAACTACTGGGCCGGCAACTAAGTGATTGCGGATTTTGCCATTAGGTGGTAATGACAAAATCCGCAATCACTTAGTTGCCGGTCCAATATAAATGCAGATTTCGAAATGGGAATTTTACTTTAATCTCGTTGATAGAAAATCTATGGATCTTCTAAGACAGAATTTCGTGTCGTTGATGGATTTATTCTTCTTTTTTCTCCTTTCTCGATTTTTCTTTTTTTCTTTTCTAATTTTGAAAAGAATGATTTCTCAGAAGTTTTGGACGATTGACGCGTGAAAATTCAGATATAATCGAGTGAAACGTGTTCATCTACTGACAAAGTGGAAATTGATACTCTCTAGAAGTTCCCAAGTGAACAAGTGTCGCCTCGTTGCCATAGTTTTATTTTCTGGAATTAGAGCTGTTCAAACCGCTTAAAACGCTTCAATTACACGAGCTAATTTAGTCACGAATGGATATTTCTTTTAATTCGTTGCTGCTAAGCGCTGCGTTGTCCGACGTTAAGCGTGGGCCATGGGTGGCCCACTCTTCGCAGAAAAGCACACCGTGGGCTGCGTACCTTTTACAAAAGAGCGCAAGTTGAGCAGACCGAATTTTCATTGCAAAATATATTGATTGTAGCTAAAATAAATTATGTAGTGATCTGAAAAGCCTTAATAACCATTTATTTCATTAAGCAATAATAACATGAGCGATATCAAAGTTTGAAATTATATCTTTTAAATCGAAAATTTTATAATTTTGTATTGTATGATAGATCTAAAAGCAGGGTTCAATACATAAGACAGTGTTGCATTTTTTGCGTTCGTAACGCGAGTCAGTCCTGCGATTATGTTTAGTGCAAACAACGCATCTTCGTCGTGAAGAATGTTTATTATTTTCTTTGATTATGCAGAATGTAGGGAAATGCCTCTTCGTTGACCGAAATGGGAGGTCGTTCGAATCAACTCTTCCTCCTTTAGCCTCTACTCTGCGTGGTGGGTATTTTTGCAAAATATCTTTTATGAGAAGCAGATAAAAATTTGCAAATGTTCCAGTTTTATTATTAACACTTTTGTCAAGAATATATGCTTTATACATAGCGAGGTCTAAGAGGTGGCAAAAATATTTTTTATACCATTTTGTGTTTTTTCGAACGCAACGAAGTGAACTCAAAATCATATCGCTTTTATGAACTGCGCCCATCAAGGCATTGTAGTCTGCTACACACTTTGGTTTTCGCTTTGATTTGCCAGTTTAACAATTAATTTTTTTTTTGTTTCAACGAAATCATCAGAATGTCAGGTGGATAACATCCATAAGTTTTCTTATCACGCCACTTTAACGCCACTTTTAGCCTAAATTGAATGGTTATGTGAGAAAGCATCTATGCGTACATAACCTAAATTGAATGCGATCATAACGCTCAAACGGTTAAACGTAACGTCGTATATCGCAGAATACGTAAACGAAGTAACTTGTGTAGGAGATTGAATACTACGATACTCGTGTGACAAGCACTCAAATGTATTTACAATATGCAGTCTATGTACAAATTAAAATTCAGAACGGATAATACAAGGAATAGCGGTTAAGGCGCAAATCGGTGTGTCTACGTCGTTGTAACGGTTTCAACTGACTTCTCCACGATCGCGTCCGTTTCTTATGCCAGTCGACGGGAAGACGGAAAGGTCGAATTCGTCTTTTGTTCGACGGTTACAAGTAGCGGCGTTTGTTTACCTTTCTTATGTGTAACCTAATGATCGTCCTACTCCGAGGTGAACAGCGTGACTCATGTGTCGCTACACTTGTATATTTTTGATAAAAGAAGCAGAGTCTTAAAAAGGTCTCTGTTAAGAATAGACAAAAATATTTCACAAATCCGCCAATTTCATTGCGCCATTGTCTACATTATCAAACAAATCTATAAGTCTTATAAATTCTTTAGCTGTAAAAAAACGTGATTTGTTTCTATAATTATTTGCATTCGCCATTACCTTGTTCATACATTTTGAATTCCCGCTTCTGAGTCATGTGTTTTATGTAGACATCGTTGTACCGCAATATTATGGCCAAAGAATTTTATTTTCAAAACAATATAGTCATAAACAAAGAAGTATATAATTTTTTTTATAAAAGCCCGAATGTATTGTTTCATTTTGATTTCCTAAGAAAAAAAAAACAACCCTCCGAAAAATTGAAGTAAATCAACGACCGATTATTCAAATACTTATTATTGTACTACGAATGTTTGTGCATTTATGAAACATTTTTATTTGATGGAAAATTAAACAGAATGTATAGAATATAGAAAAATATACGAGATATTGAAAATGAAATTTCTGTGTACAATATCTGTGTGAAAGGAACCTCTACTTCGATTCATAATCCGAATTTCTATTACCATCTACGATATATATTTATTGCTACAAAAATTTCCATAAAAATCAATGATATTGAAAGCAATTTGTTATCAATACAAAAATTCATATTCATATAAATATGTATAACTTAAAAAATGCAACGTAGCTGTAAGAAATTGTTTCCTTTATTAAATATCACATTCTACTATACTTTAAATATTTCATACATTTTTAAATAATCGCATACGTTGTATGAATTTTTATATCATCGAGTTTCTGCATAAAAGTCCGCAATTTAATTATCAACAATAACCCAATCTACACTTTCGTTGAACTTTCGTATTGCCGAAACTATACATCGCTGTCTAAGAAATTATTGTGTTGGTAACTAAGTGATTGCGGATTTTGTCATTACCGTCTAACGATAAAATCCGCAATCACTTAGTTGCCAACCCAATAGATCGGTAGCTGACCGACGCAACGCACAACGAACCGGAGCTGGTCAATCTCGACCGGTCGTTCGTTTCCGGTCGGCCATTGTCTCGAGCGGAGCACAAAGCTTTTTATAGCCGGGGCCGGTTTATGACGGAAATAAAAGGAAGATGGCGGGGTTGGCGCTTGTTTAGCGCAGTTACGCGCACTTCACAAGCCTTTTAGCACACTCCAGCTACTCTGTTTCCCCGCAATTAAATGTTTTCGCCGGCCGCAATTCCGCCGTGCTTCGCTATTCCCATCTCGCCCTCAATCTTTTTCTTTTCCGCTGTTTCTCTACTGGTTTCTGGCGCGCGCGGTCGCCGTTTGTCTCCCAACACTCGACCGAATCTTGCGTCGTTTCGCGATAATAAAACGACCTGATGGGGCCGGGGAAAAACGAGAACGAGAAGGGTAATTGGTAGATGCTGCGTTAAGATTGCGGCGATGAGTGTGTTAACAGTTCGTTCGACACGAGGTGCCGCATACTGGCGAACTCGATGCTGCTAATTGCATTTCAGAAGAGAAGAGAGGCTTTTAACCGTTTTATACGCAGCGCCATCGCGCTGTTTGCGTATTGTGGTGAACTGTATCGCGATGTTTCGTCACGAGCGTCAATTCGAAACGCGCTCGGTTCCGAATGTAGCTTGCCGCGAGTCATATCAGACTTTCCTCTCGTAATTACTTTTTTTCTAATAATCGTAAACCATCTGCATAAACGAAAAGAAATTTCTGGCAAATAAATGAACGAAATGCTATCGCGCTGCATGACACGATCCGACACGGATTCTTAACACTTTACTGACTGCTAGCGGTTCGACAGTATACGCACGTCCGACCAAGCAGCTCAGACGCAGATTTTCTCTGGCGCTGGCTCTGTTTCGGTTTAAACTTTGCAATACCATTCTTTTCGTTCATCGCGAACGATAAGTTTTTCAAATTGGTATAAAACTGTGGGAGCTTACAAAGCAACGCAACTGACGCAACTGAGCAAGGTACCTTAGTACTAAGTAACAAATTACTGCTCGTATAATGAGAAAGAATGTTTATCGCCATGGCAACCGATTAACTATAGATAAGCTATAGGTCGGTAAGCGTCGGTGACAAAAAGGCGATTAATAAGATATCGGTCGGTAAGCGTCGGCGACAAAAACCGATTAATCGGCCGGTAAAGTGTTAAAAACCTCGGGCACTAAAACGGTTAAAACACGTCGACTGCCATGTTGGTGCTATATGACTGGCCACGGTTTGTCCTGTGACGCCATGTTGATCATTGGTGACCGGGGCACTTGAACTTCTTACAATTGTAAAAATTGAATGAAAATTGACGATTAGGGCATTTTGAATATAACCGATAATATAACCGTAAGAAACGATATTTTTTAATTGGAATAAAAATACAGAAAACTGAATAAATATAGGAGAATTAAAAGATATAGTAATAAATGTTATCTTCGCTTTTTTTACAAAACTGATACTCGATATACCCACTTTACGTTATCAACACGAATAAAGATTGGAATATTACAACAGGATTAAGGAATTTTGTCGACCAATTCTCTGTATTCCGGATTTACTGTCATTGTACCCTATAAACCAAGCCACGAAAACCACTGAATCGATATAAACTTAGATTTTCATACAGCATCGTCGTATAACTGCTTTTTCGTACAAACTTGCACAGTGAAAAGGTTAATCGTCGGAAAGACGGCTAATTAATGAAAATTAATGATGCCGTTTCCGTGGCTGATCGAGTAAATAAAAAATCGCTGTTTCGTTGTTACCATCAGATCGTACAACTGTAACCTAAATAAGCTTTTGAAGTGGATGCGCAAACGCTTTGAGAAATTAAGGTCATCGAAGACTCGGAATTTCATACTATATACGTACATATTATTAGACACTCGATGTGAAGAGCAATGCTAATATTTACCAAGCTTCTGGCCTGCTCTCCAACTAACCCATCCACTAGACCGTTTCTGCATTTCCACGTGACTGTAGACTCTTATAGTCCTAGTTTGTACACTACAAGATCACTAATCGAGGCTTTAACGCCTCGTACTTTCTGTTCGATGGAACCATCTCGCCAGAGATCAGAGATCTACTGGTTCCGATAATTCGACGGTCAGACACAAGAGCGCGCTATTTCGTCAATCCTTTGGTGGGAATTATTGGGTTGGCAACTAAGTGATTGCGGATTTTGTCAATACCACCTAATGACAAAGCCCGCAATCACTTAATTGCCGATTATACAGACGGTGTTTCAACCTGTTAACTGCGGAGTTTAGTTTCAGAAATCCCGTGAGCAGGTAAAATCAAGCGAAAGGTGGAAGCACTACGTTTTTGTTAAATAAGAAATTAACGATTCGTTGTTGAAGAAGGTATTGTTATTGAAAAGTTGGAAATTACCAGAAATAATAAAATTCATAAAGAAGAAAAATTGAAGAAAAAAAATTGAAAAAATTCAGGTTATCTCAGTGTGGTATTTTTAAAAGCGAAGTGGCATTTCGCAGGTCCTCACTCCTTGTTACGCATTTCATTTTTCAGCAGACAGCACATCTTTGATGTGGATTTGCTTTTTAAAACAAATCAAAATTTTAAAATAATCAAACTTTTTTTTTATAAAATACACAATAGGTTTACTGGAAGTATAAACGAAACATATCGCTAAATATCATTTATATTACTTTTTACTAAAATTTCGAGTTTTTATGGTAAATAATAACTTGTTATTTCACACGACGAATATACACGTCGAACGCAGTTAACTGGTTAAATGAATTAAGCTTTTTTTTGGGAAATATTTGAAATTTCTCCATGGGGATAAATTTATTAAAATATAAAATTTATTGAAATTACTGTGAATGATTTCATTGCAACAACCAAACAAATAGAAATTCCATAAGCTAAACTGACATGTTATTTGTATTTGTAAAGATGGACTTTAAAATAACGATTTGAGAAAATGTAAGTGCTACAAATGCAAAGAAATAAAAATAAGAATCAAAGGACATAGAAGACGATTTTCTCTAATTATTTTAAGTAAGGTGCATCAAAAAAATATGGTTCCCAAATTTTAACGACAAATCATGTTAATAACGCATGGAAGTGAGTAAAAAGTTAATTAACAAAAAATGTGTAAATTTAAGATGCAGATTGTAATTTATGACACTGGCGTCTTTAATCACGAGACATTAAAGAGTCGAATATCGGAAATGAATCAATTAGTAGAATGGCAATTCTTCCTGCTATTCTCCCAGCGTCCTTAATTACGATAATTAATTAGTCGCATCTAATTACCGCGGACGACATTAACGTTCCACAAAGGTGTTCCTTTAACCAAAATAACCAAAAAACGATTAAATCGTCCTAAAAATCAACTCAAGTTAAAGTTGAGCATCAAACATAATTAAATTTTTGTGGAAATTAAACACATGCAAAGTAAACTAACCTTACTCGATAAGCTACCTAGTTGTGTTCAATTCCTCCACCTTGAAATTTCAACATTCAGCTGATCTGAATTATACAGTTCAATTAATTTGTTCAATTAACACAAACAGTCTTGTATAAAGTTGAGCATCGATCACAATTAGATTTTGCTACAAATTAAACACATGCAAAGTGAACTAACCTTACTCGATAAGCTACCTAGTTGTGTTCAATTCCTCCACCTTGAAATTTCAACATNTAAGCTGATCTGAATTATCCTGCTCAATTAATTTATTCAATTAACACAAACAATCTTGTATAAAGTCGAGTATCAAACATAATTAAATTTTTGTGGAAATTAAACACATGCAAAGTGAACTAACCTTACTCGATTAAGCTACCTAGTTGTGTTCAATTCCTCCACCTTGAAATTTCAACATTCAGCTGATCTGAATTATCCAGCTCAATTAATTTGTTCAATTAACCCAAACAATCGTGTACCACTTGTGAATCCTCTTTTTTTTATTTTTAAATCATCAACGCTACTTACGTACTTACTTACGCGTTTGTAAAAATCTATAAAATGTCCAAAGCATAGTATCTTATTTTTTTTTACAGTATTTAATAAATAACACAATTTTTATCCAACTTCTAATTTTCCAATTATGTTCATAAAAATATGGATTTGCATTAATATAATATAATGCATCGTCTAGTAATAAAGCTAATCTTCATTCGCGATTGAAATTTCAATCGCGCGAAGGAAGAGAAGTAATGCGCTATATCGCGCGGAATTTATGTTCCATACGAAATTGAATGAACAACATTCTTCGAACGAACGACTGGCACGCCACTTTCAAGAGTAGCACTCGAATTCTTCGGGCGTGGAGTGGACTAAAGGAGAAAACAGGTTTCTCGAGACCCAATTAAACAGCAGCTCCGAGCTATCCTTCGTTGCAAGTTCAATGTTCTCGACTAAACTTTCGATGGAAAAAGACAGGATAGAAAAAAGAGTTTGATTAACTCCTCTCTCATCAAAAAACATTTCCTCGACTCAGATTGCCCAAGAGCAAAAAAAAACGAAATAAGAACAAAAAGGAATTGGGAAAGAAATATTAGGTTATCCGAAAAATCTTTTTCGTTTTATAAGAAAATAATAGACGCACAATGTTTTTTGTTTTATATTAGTTCATTGAATTATGCACGAACGTAATAATAGAAATAGAACGAAATGGATCATACCTAATTCAATAAAATAATATAAAACAGAAATTGTTGTTCATCTATTATCATCTTATGAAACGAAAGAAACTTTTCGGACAACCTAATATTTGTAAAATTTTCCAAATTAACGGCGCGAGCATTAAAATTTAACGAAAGTGAATGGAATCATGGAACTGTGCAGGTGAAGAGACGTCCACGGGGAAAGAAAGGCAAGAAATTTTAATCTCTCTTAACGCGCAGTCTCACGTGAGTTCACACAAACTGAAGGAAAGAAAAAGACAGCAGGAGAGAAGGAAGCTCAGAAGAGTATGGCGAGAAGTTGGCGCGAGTGAGAAGTGATCTCGTGTTTCATTCGCACGGCTTAATATTCGAAGAAGTTGGAACCGATCCAGATTAAAGGCGCCTGCTGGAATTATTATTATTAAACGTGGCGCTGTATAATTTTCTCTCTGCTCTGTCCCGCCTGCTACCTTTGCCATTCAAACAGACATACGAATGGAATATCTTTTAACATCCGCTCGACGTTATGTTAATTCATGTTAATTCCATTCAATAAATCCTACTAATAATTCCGCAGCTTCTTTTCTTCCTCTAGAGAAAAGTAAAACAGATTCGCCACTCTTTCACTCTTTTCTCTTCTGTCATCAAGTGTCCACTCGAATCCATACGGACTACAAAAGCGAAGTACAATAGTTTTCAGGGACGATCGACCAGCTCTCGCAGCGCCAATTCAATATTCAACGAATCTGGAACTAATCCAGAGTACTAGATTCCGCGTGACATTTTTGCAAAACGTGACACTGCAATTTCCTTGGTGGGCACGATGCCGAGCGTATCTTCCTTGTTCCAGATCCTTTCGTCTGTTTTTCTTTCGCCAATATCCGACAATCCGCCGGCATGCAATTCTTCTTCTTCTTCGGCTCGAATTTCTCAACAAATCTCACGCGAACTCGACTTATCAGGAATGCGCGCGGTAAGAGGGACGTTTGCTCGCGCAGGTTATTCGAGTATCAAATTTCGTGAAGCTGTTTTGTGTGCGTGAATAGCCGCAATGTAAACGATGCTTTTAGCGAGAAAGATTTGTCGAGTAAAGTTCTTACAGAATTCTTAAAACTGAAAGACGCTTGAAAGTAATTTTCGATTTTGTTATTGGCGATGAAAATATTAGGTTGGCAACTAAGTGATTGCGCAGTTTGTCATTAGGTGGTATCGACAAAATCCGCAATCACTTAGTTGTCAACCAAATAAAACACGAGTAACGCATGCTGGTAATTTGGTCGTCGAGATAACATGTGTTGTGAGAAACATGATACTACGTTGATAATATACGAGCATCCCTTAAGTTTAGCTAAAAGAATAAAATCTAAATTATGTTATAAGCTATGTAATAATTAAAACTTTACAATTCTACGTTTTGTTGTCGACAGATGAAATATAGATTGTAAATGAGAATCAAAATGTTCCTACGTCGAACATTATAAACCTGGAAATTCATCTAAACCCGAAAGAGAGGAACCACGTTATAATAAATAATAATCAAATTAAGTGATAATCATTTTGCAATTAAATTTTACAATCCTCCGTGACAGTATAATAATATATAAATTAATAACTAAATAATCCAGTACAACACCGATACTCCTCCAATGAAGTCCATTGATATTTCTTCATTCGCCTCGAATTAATCGACGAGAACAAATAAAAGTAAAAGAAGAAGAACGAAGAAATAAGAAAGACAAGAGGAAAGTGGATAAAAAGGAAGAAATTAGGCCGGAGAAGCTCGGCTCGGCGAAAGAAATTAATAAAATACGAAACGAATGCGGGAGTGGACTCGTTCTGTGAATGCCACAGCAAGACAATGGCGCGCGGAGAAGGAAAAAGTGGTCGCCGATTAAGCTGACTACTGATAACGCCGCCGAGAGGGAGGGCCAGTCGCGTGCGAAATTCTGCATTTCAATCTCAAATGATTTAAACCTCGTTTAAAAGGTTTTAAGCGGTTTCATCAAATACGCGGGTTAAATTACAGCGTTCGTCGTCGTTGTGACGAGTTGGTGCCTGCAGCGGTGTGGAAGACGAGGGCTGGTCTTTCTTTCTATTGGAGGGACAAGGAAGATGGGTGGGGAGAGTGAAGAGAAAAAGAGAAAGAGCGTGACTTGACGGTGTATTGTCTGCGAATGAAATTGGGGTCTGTAAGATCGATTCAAGTGGCATAATATCTGGTTGGCGCATAATAGCGATGCATTCACGCCACACTTGAACCCTCTTCATCTCTTCTTCGGGATACGTTAAGCGCATCGGGCATGGTTTAACCCTCGATCGTTTCTCTAACTTCACTGTGGTCATTGTCCCATCAATTGTGGCTATTCTAAAGTCGAATTCGGAAGTCGGAAATATTCAAGTGCGAATTTATCACCTTTTTGCTGTTGTTCGTGTCGGTTGGGAATGTCTATACGAATGCGTGTTTTTATAGATCTGATTGGAGAAATGGAATCTAAACAGGAAATTTCATCCAGTGAATATTATAACAAATACTATATTTTGGATGTTTGAATATACATGTTATGTATATTCTGTACATTTTTGCAATTTTACATTGTCTATAAATGCATAAATAAGCAAAGTTTACTCGTCAATCATGTTATCAATAATCGGTAATCTGGTTAAAATAATTTATCAAATTTAATATAATTATTTAGTGAATTTAATTAAACCTTGGATAAGCATTATGTATTGTAAGATCTACACTGACTTCCAATGTAATTTGTTTCGTCCATGAAAATTCATTTTTAACTAACATTGGTTTGATGAATTATAGAAATTACTGGGTTCACAACTAAGTGATTGCAGATTTTGTCATTACCATCTAATGACAACATCCGCAGTCACTTAGTTGCCAACCCATACGATACTAGTGGAAAATTATACTATTATTTCACCATTCCGTTTTTACAGAATGATTCTTTCTCATCTCCGCGATTCGTAATAAATACGAAAATTATTAAAATCGAAAATATTAAACATTTAATGGATTGCTACGAACATACCGTTGTATCAAATGAATTCACGATACTCATAATTTGAACATTTTCTGTCGAACGTAAATTCATGGAATTATGAAAAATACGATTTAACAGCAACTTTCATGGCGTGTTCATTTTAGTTGATCGTTATTAAACAATTTCTGTCGGCTCGATACGGCCGAATGGAGAAGCTGCTATAAGAAAGTATTCATTACACGGTATTTTGCAACGTCCACAGGGAGAGAAGTACACGTAGCAAAATGGGTTATTCTCTGCTACATTATTCTTCGTTTCATTATATTTCGCACGGTACAGAAGGCTATGGCCAAGAAAACGTGACGTCGGTGTCGTGTTAGGATTTATTAAACCGTGTAACAAAATGCTTCTCGATTACGTGAAAAGTATTGAGCCATAAGAAAATATTCTTCTCTTTTATTTGTCTTCGGCAATCAATTTCAATATACGGTACAAGCACGAGTTTATTATCTTCATTGAAAAAGGCTTTTGAATTATATACAATGGCTGACAAAAGTATTCGAACGCTTACACTTACAAATTTCAATTAATGAAATGAGGTGTACTAAACTAATTTGTTAAAACAATTAGGTACCTTCACACAAAAATATTCGAACACTGTAACACTGTTGATAGCTTTCCATCTTCCTTTGCATCGAATGTAAACATCATTGTTGAATCCTTTTCAAATTTTACTGACATAACCTTAAAACTTCCACCTTCCTATTGACATCTGCTTGTCTAAGCAAATTTTTTAATGTACATTATTTCGGCCATTCAAGTTTGTACATGTAAATGTTAGAATACTTTCGTAAGCCACTGTATATTATTGGTTTCACGATGAAAATAGAACACATTTTTAGAATATGTTTCCACGTAATGAAAATAAATATTCACATATATATACTATACGGTGAATCACAAAAGTATTTGTACCCTCGCAGTCGTTAAATTTACATAATTAATATACTTTAACAGCATACACTCTACAATCTTTGTCGATAGGAATATACAGATGTAATAATTAAACTTGTAGCGGCACATGAGTAAATGGAAGATCTGAATCGACAGACCATATGTGCCTTGGAATAACAACGTTGTTTTGGTTCGCTAGGTTTAAACGTAAACGAACTGCGGGCAAAATATTATTTGTAGTCGTCAACCGTAACTTCTTGTAACACCACCAGTCGATACAAATAGACGAACGTGCCCTCTAGGACGTTCAGTATAGCGAGTCAAACAGTCGGATAGAGAGCGACCATTACGACCGGCACTATCTTTGTAATTATATTTTAAAATGATTTTAATATACACTGAATATTACAATTTTATCACTCGTCTGTTTAATAAACCAACATGTATAATAAACCACCTCAAACTGTTCATTGGAAAATATCGATTGGTTATAATACGAATTGAAATTTAAATAAATCGTGGAAGTCAATAATTACTAGAAGACAAATACCTCTGTAATTCACTATGTATTTATTTCATACTTGCATGTGTGTATTCCAGCCGTAACAGTTGCTTCGTCGAGTGGTACAAGAACTTTGAAAATGTTAGTAGGAAACATGGTTATTAAACAACTTTTGAGCAGAATTTACGAAGAAGTTGTTGATACCGTAGGAGTAAAAGTAGGCTACGCGAAATGTTGAAGAAATAACAAGAGAAGAATATTTTTGTTAAATTTATCGATCGTTCCTCTGTTCTGTTCGTTTATAAACGTTTATAAAATACCACAATCACAAATTCGCGTACAAAATACAAAGCTTCTTAATATAACAAGACGAAAGTCGAATCTTTATCATTTTGGTTACCAATGTCATTTAGCAATTAAGCTAGAAGAATTAATGTCTAGCTGGACAAATTGTAAAGTACAAATTAAATAATAAAAAAAAAATTTAGTTGCTTGAAAAGAACATGCAACTAAAGACCGCGGAGTATTCTTAAGCGCAACAATTATTTTCTTACCGCGCGAATGAAAATGCAGTGGAACGGAAGTAACCGGTTAACAACGAGGAGCATCGCATGAAAGAACCTCGTTACCAGATAATTAATAACAAAGAGCCTAAGGGGCCAAGCACCAACGTCGATAATAATTAGCGGCAATCCGGGAAATTATGACTGAATTTAACAGAAGAAATGACCCAATTACACGATCACTCTTTCGTAAATGCAGCGAAGAAAAATCCTCTTTTCATTGGCAGCTCGTGAAAGTATTCAAACACTCGTACGTATATATCTTTCATAAATATGAGGTGGTTTAAGGTGTAAGTGTCCAAGAAATACTCTCGATGTTCAACAATAAAGTTTATTAAACAATTAACAGTCAACAATCAACAATCACTCTTCTCGAATATGTTTGTTTTACTGTTACGCTAGATCCTTCGCACTTCGCAGTTCACAACGGAATGAATCTTCTGTTCGAAACCAAACGAATTCTGTTCTTTGTTGCCCCTCGTATCCCCACTACGCACGCCTTCATTAGACGTCCGCGACGGTTGCCACGTATGCATTCTTCCGAAAATTCGGCGAAAGAACCGTAGGGATATCGATGGTATGTTGGGCATGTCACCTTTACGATTTTATGGTACAGCACTTTGTGTCGCGAAGCCGTTGGAAAGTTGCGTCGTCGAGTGCCGCCACAAATGTATTTTTTTTTTTATTATTTAATTTGTACTTTACAATTTATCCAGCTGGACATTCGGTAAATTTTTCTAGTTTAATTGTTAAATAACATGTGGATGGCTACCCCCAGCGGGATACCATCTTCGAGTTTGACTATTATAAATATATTGTGTGTATTATAATTTGCAATTTCATTAACTTTGTAAACAGACTCGATTATCATAATTATATTGATCCACGAAGCGTCGTTCCATAGAAGCGTATTAGACACGTTGATGGTAACGGTACGCTTTCATGCAGCGGTCATTCTAAAGTAATGCGCACCTGTCCACGAAACAACCATTTTCGTCGTCACCATTGGCGTTAACATTGACAGTAGCCAGGCATTCGTTGCAGCTATAAATATAGAATGTAGTGATGGTAGGATGAAGGCGTCTTTTCTCGTCGCTTTAATAATCAGATAACATGTTGTATCGTACTGTGCGCTTCGTAGACTGAACACTAGGGTAGAAGTATCGTCACGTCTAATAGGCTACGCTTATGCTTCTATGAAGCGACGCTTCGTGCAAAGGGCGTGGACAGAGGCTTTTGTTTGAAATAAACATGTACTATTAGCTTGGCAACTAAGTGATTGCGGATTTTGTCGTTGGATGGTATTGAAAGAATCCGCAATCACTTAGTTGCCAACCCAGTAAGAACTGCAAGATATTTAAACAGTTAATTATATATCATATTGATAAACTGTAATTTTTAATGGAACTGTTTTGTTAAATTACAATTATAAAAATTGTTTACAATATTCAATGGGAATTTTCTACTAAATGCAACATATATATAATTTGCAATAAATATCTTCTAATTCCTATGTACATACATTTGCAAATCGATTTGTTACTTTACCAAAATAATCATGACAGTCGTGTTTCATTACAATGCTAATGAAATTTCAAAATGTTTTATATAATACGTACGATGATATAATACACATAAAAATATTCTATAGTGAATATTCAAATATATAGAATTGAGCTGCTATTAAAAGTGTTAAAAGGTAAAAGCGACGTAATAACAGGTCGGGCCGAGATTCAAATTTCATGCAGGCTGCGAGCAACCGATTATATTACGACCTCATGAAATACGCCGACAATTTCGGCTATCCTAGTAAATTCTATGGCGGAGCCACCTCCGCGCCGCTCCAAATATTCCGACAGTAATTACTCGTAACCGAGGTAGCACCGGCCCGATCCACGGCCAACACGTCTATCCGTGCACTAATTAAGAACTTAGGTAGTCAGATGCGCGATGGGTGGCAGGTGAACGGGAGAAATTATTTTTGGTTAAATTAAACGGCGAACCGACGGCCCTGGATACGAAAGACGACGTGCAGCCATGCGATATTCTGACTGTTCTGGTTATACACCGATGGGACAGCATAGAGTAAATTTGCATTGTACAGTAATTTACGTAACGGAATATTTTTCTACTCTACGCTTCTACTATTCGAATTTTATCGCTAACCAATATTTATATTTACTTTTTTTATTTATTTATTTCCAATTCGCTGATAGTAAATGCTGGATAAATGAATAATACATGTGTAATAGTGACACTGGCTAAAATAAGGCCGTGTGTGTAAGTGGATGGATATGCGTAGATGATTTTTTTTATTATTTAATTTGTACTTTATAATTTGTCCAGCTGGGGACATTCCGTAAATTTTTCTAGCTTTATTGCTAAATAATAAAAGGTGGATGGCTACTCCCAGTGGGATACCATCTTCCAGTTTGACTATTTTAGTGGCCTATCGGTCGGTAAGGATCGGCGACAAAAACCGATTAATCGGCCGGTAAAGTGTTAAAAACCTTTGACTGTCACGTTGGTCCTATATGACCGGCCACCGTTCCTCCTATGACGCCATGGTGGTCATTGGTGACCGGAACGCTTCAACTTCTTACAATTGTAAAAATTGAATGAAAATTGACAGTTAGGGCATTTTGAATATATGAATAGAAGATACTTTGAAATAAAAAGTGCCCCATTGAACAATTAAACATTTTTATTAGAACATTAATAAAAAAAATAGAACAAATGTTGCATCTAACGGTGCACTGTATTGAAACACATTTAAACATAAATGTGGCTCATCAATGCAAGCTGAACAGTAGGTGGTCACCTTTTTGGTCCGATTCTTACCAATTTTTGATCTTAACTGTTTAATATTTTTTTTATAGCACTCTGCAAAATTTTCGTACCAGATGCGCTTGTCCCCACCAATATGATAAACGGTCCATTAAGGAAGAATGTTGTCTTACATCGTGTCCTTTTTTCATCCTCGCGCGCCTCCTTTGCGTTCACGTGCCTCGCTAATTGTTGAAATTTTCATTATTTTCGCGGATTACGAAACGAACGCTTCGTGCACACAATCGTATTTTTGTAGTATCTCGGAGAAATTACAGACAGCGTAGATAACTTGGAATCGTCGAATGATAAGAACAAGGGATGAAACGATAACAGATAGACTGAGAATGTTCGTGGAATTTCTTATTTTTATCAAGATGATTAAAGAGATTTTGTTTTACTCGGTAGATATCGCAGTATTCTGCTAGAATCCTAGTAGCTCAAACGATATCGGTTCATTCAATATAATTCTAACAGACATTCTTGACAAAATAAAAAAAAAAGGAAAGCAAAAGCAAAATGGCAAAAACATAGAACACATGAAAACAAAAGACATCTGTAGCGGCACTCGACAGCAGAACTTTCCAACAGTTTCTGTCCCGTGACTTGCTACACAAAGACCCCATATTTGCCGGACGATGGCAGCGCTGTGGTTAGCGTAATTGTTTACGAACGCTCCAGACCCAGGTTCGAATCCCGGCACTCATAGTCCGGTTTTTTCTCCATGATTCCCTAACTGAAAGAAAGCAGCGTTAGTATCTATCACGATATATATTATTATCCACCTCAAAACTTTTTAAGCTTATGGAAATATAATTAAAAATGCAAAATGAGAAGAAAATATGAAAGTCCAACTTTCGAGTAATCTAAAGACAAATTTCTCAAGTAATTTGAAGTGAAAGTACTAGAATTCAGATGTGGAATAATTTAAACGAGCCTTTACTTTCCCGTGGCATCGTCCTAGTCAAATTGAAGGAAGATCGATATCAATCAGCGATATTGGTTTAATTATCTCAGCCGGTTTAATCATAGCCGTACGGTTATCCTCATTAAGATAATACAATATTTATGTTATAGAAAATTATGCGCCCACGCGATGACACATGAGCGACAGGGGATAATTATATTTTTGCACGTGTCTGGCAGAATGTGAATTGTCCAAGTTTGTAGCAGTTTCTAGGGACAGAACGCAATCAGCCTCCTTTGAAATCCAATTTTCCACGGCAAGGACATAACTATCCCGACAGTATTTAAGCGTAATTATGAGAGAATGAGACGGAATGGAGGTATTTCATGAGGAGGAAATAGGTGTCCTGATTTAAACTTCGCTCGCGCAAATTTCGCCTCCAAAATTGATGTTCCCTAATACTCTCGTCGAATACTAATACCTTCGTATCTCTCATTCACATACTATTTTCATACAATTTTATATTTTATCACTTAGACTGTGAATTTTTATGCAATATTTTTATGTACACAACTAAAAGGATAGAACTTAGATGGAGATTCGTTTTATCCATTAAAAATTATAACAAATATTCTATTTTAGATATTTTGTATATTTCTATTTGTTATATGCATTCTGTTATATTTTTGCATCTGTCAAGTTTTCATAAATGCATAAAACTGCGCAGTATAGTAAAGGTGATTGTAACAGTGAAACGTATACTATAAAAATTGAATTTCTCTTCTATTGGGTTGGCAACTAAGTGATTGTGAATTTTGCCATTAGGTGGCAAACCAGTTACTTAGTTGCCAACCCAAAGGTATAATTTTTGCTAGTCTTCCCTATGATTCTCGACGGTTGATAAAAATTCATCGGAGATGATTTCTCATGGACTGTAAAAATTTCTTTTATAAACTACAAAAACAACTATGCTATCTTTCTATGTATTATTCCTATTGTTGTGTTTCTCTCTATATTATCTATATATCTATATATTGAAATTTATTATGCAATAAATCTTTGTAAAAGGTAAGATGAATACGACCATACTGTTCCTTGAGCAAAATAACGATTCTTGTACAGAAGCCTTGTGCCTTTCGCGTTCAAGTCAAACCTCGCGGATCATTATGGCTTGATTTGTACGCCCCAGATATGCAAAGGCGAGCGGCTCTTTATCGCGCTGTAAACACGCCACGATTCCAACAGGATAAATCATAATGGAACCATTGCCAGATTCGCGAACGAAACTCTTTTCAAGTTTTCTTTTCATTCCCAGTATATACCCGATCAATTTCACTCTCGCCAACTCTATTAACGAAAGATTTTCTTAGAATACTTTCAAGAATCCTTATTTTACGTATATTGAACTATAACGAGACACGATATTACCCACACAATCTTTCTGAAATTGCTTTTCAAAATTTACGCGACTTGTGGTAATATTTAGACGTCACAAAAATATTTTTTTTATTATTATTTAATTTGTACTTTGCAATTTATCCAGCTGGACATTTGGTAAATTTTTCTAACTTTATTGCTAAATAGTAAAAGCTATCTTCCAGTTTGACTATTTTATTTCTTACGTCAGTAGGGTGTTTTCTTTTTAGTCTTCTTTCTATCAGAGTTTTGCTCGCTTCAGCAGCCAGCTGGTTTGGATGTGTTGTCGTTCTTTCCTTGTTTTTTTCTGCGTACCTGCCGATTTCTTCTTTCACCGTTGGTATTTTTAAGTCTTTGCGTATATCCTCGTTTCTGACATACCAGAGGGCGTTCACTATTGTTCTCAGTATCTTCCATTGCAGCGACTCTAGTTTATTTATGTGGCCCATTGCTGCTGTCCCCCATAGTGGCATTCCGTACCTCCAAATTGGTTTTATTATCGTTTTGTATATTTTTAATTTATTTTCTATGCTGAGCTTAGAATTTCGACTAATTCGCCAGTACATCTGTCTTCTTTTTATCCGTATTTTGTCTATAATTGATTTAGTATGTTGCTTCCATGTAAGTTGTGTGTCGAAGTAGAGTCCTAGGTATTTAACTTGCCTTGTTTGTGTTATGTACGTGCAATTCAGTTGGATATTTGGTGGTTTCCGTTTTCTTAGTTTAAATGTAATATGGTTGCATTTACTGGGCTTTGCTTTTATTTGCTTATTTTGCAGCCATTTTTCTATTTTCTGATGTGCTCTTGTAGTAATGTGACTGCTGTTTCTGCATTAGTGTTGGTATGTCGGCCATGTATAGTGTGTATAATATTGGTCCTAAGACGCCTCCTTGCGGTAGCCCTGCCTTGATGCTTTTAGTTCAGAATATACATCCTTTATTTTTACTACAAAAATTCTGTTGCCCAAGTATGATTTGAATAAGTGGTGGATTTGTTCTGGGAAGTGTTTTTTGGTTGTTTGTAAGAGGCTTCCATGGTTTACTTTGTCAAATGCTTTCTCAATGTCCCTGAAGAGGGCTACACATTCTACTTAATTACACATGGAACTTGCTTTAATATATTTTTCTATTATACATTCATCTACGCATTTCCTCTCTCTCTCTCTCTCTCTCTCTTTCTCTCTTTCTCTCTCTCTCTATTACGAGATAAAACCTTAACATTAATAAATGGATATCATATTAATTAACGGTAATTAATGTTTTCATATTTTAATCCGTACAATTATTGTTACACGCGTCTCTGAATATTTAAATGTTTTGGGTTGGCAACTAAGTGATTGCGGATTTTGTCAATACCACCTCATGATAAAACCCGCAATCACTTAGTTGCCAATCCAATATTTACCAAAATAATGGTTTGATAAATCTGCGAATTACAGGTAGCAATAACATATTTGATTAATTTTCCAAAAAAATAATATACCTCTGAAACTCATGATTTCTATATAAATATTCTATTTTCCCCTTGCAATTATACAAATTTAAATTAAATCAGGGTAAACAGCAATTTTCAAATTAAAAACTACCTGGATCTATAGATATACAAAAGCATTAACTTTAATATTTTTCTACTGAACGAATTTAAAAAAGGAACAATGAAATAAAAATAATAATACGAGCGTCTAGTAGGTTGCATTGTAAATACACAGCATAAAACAGGGAAAGATAGAGAAGCTCGAGGGACTTGGCCGTGCAATAATAATATCGAGAATCACGCGGCAATAAAGCTTTCAACGCGGAAACGAAAACGAGCGTGGAAAGATTTCCCTGATGACGCTTCCAACGCTTAGCTCTCAATGCGTGAAAGATCATTTCTCGTGAAGGCAACAGTTGCACGATATGGTATGAAGAATCGTCCAACCAAACCTGACAATGTCGACCCCTACCCATCTCTCCATGTGACGAATATTGATCATCGTTGGTGCACAGGAACCAGAGTTTCCTCCTCTATCAACGATCGCAGCTGGATTCTGAATTTTGATCGAGAGAGAACCTTCCGTCTTCCCTAATCTTCCTCTTCCATATCCGCGAACTTTTGGGAGATTGAGGTATTTCTGGTTGCGCAGATCCACAATGGATCGAAGCGATTCATGGGAAAGAGAAGGGATATCTCTATAGTGGAAAAGATAGATCCAGGGTAAACTGGAATCGATAACAGAGAATTTCCTTCCTGTAGACGATCTTATGTGCGCTGCAGTTCACGAGTACACTTAGGTCGATTTATAGCAACAGTATATCTGCATGAATTGTACCAAAGTTTTTCTTTTTATTCTTATTTAATTTGTACTTTACAATTTGTCCAGCTGGACATTTGGTAAATTGTACCAAAGTGTAGGAATTAACGAATTAGTTAACTAAGTGAAAATTAATATTAATAATTAATTATTTTTCATATTTAAATTATAGAATTATTTAATTAATTTCTTTATATTTATTTATATATGTATATATATAATAAAGTTTAATTTTTTAATTTATGAATATTATATTTATATAAATATTGTTTATAATATAATATTTCATAAAATAAAAATTTATATTAATAAAATTATTATATTAAGTATATATATGTAAACTCCCTGGAGTTCAAGGGTGATAGGGACTTTCTCCGTTTCACGGACTGCACGACTTTCTTTGTTTTACGGACAGCCATTTTGAGAGACACTCGTTTCCCAAACGGACGGACAGAGAGCAACATCAGAGATAGACAAGACCATACAAGAAAGAGTAATTATTTAAAACATTGAAGATTGACGGAGAAAGATTGGTAGATGTAGAAAAAGGACGTAGAAAATCGATTCTCGATTTTCAGGTAGACACTGCACAGAACTTGTTATTTATTGTTTACTGTTATTAATTGGTTGTTGTTTATTTAATTATTAAAGTTATTAATTGTTGTTAATTATTAATTGTTACTTAGTCCTCTATTTCATTTAAGTATTTTCACAATAAACTCGATTGTCAGACTTCAGAATCGACTACCTGAATTACCACGTGATTAACGATCTTACATATAAAGCAACACTTGCTACCTTTTAATGAAATCAACAGTTTATAAATCTAAATCAGCCGCAAATCTAAATCAGCCGCAAATATACTGTTAAATATACTTTCCATTCAATAGCAAAAGTTAAAAAATTTTCCAAGATACGTCGGACGACGACAGCGCAGTGGTTAGCGTCTTAGGTTACGAACGTTTCGGGACTCTGGTTCAAATCCCGTGGTCCGATTTTTCGTTCCATGCATTTAAATTAGAAGAAAAGCAGCAGTACCCCAGCGACATCTACACCCGCAACTACAACTATCACGGCCTATGCACTTCAAATTTCTCTTCCTTTTCCCTCGCTGTCTCTCTTCGCGTTAATTTACAGGACACGTTCGGCCGCTCGAATATTCTAAGATAATTATCTCCAAGCAATTTACAATGCGAAACACAGAATTTCACGAACGTGGTGAACGTTAGGTGGGCAAAGGGAAACTTTTGACAAAAACGTTTTATCCGAAATTGCCTGCGTCTCCGTAATTAAAATGGAAAATTCTAAAAAATTCGCTGAACGAAGCATCATCCGGATTTTCGAGAAAATTCAGCCGCTGATAAATTAATAAAGTGCTTTCAAATTAGCAGAAGAATCGTGTCCTAGTTCCGAGGACCAACAGTCTCGGTTTCAATCGAAACGAACATGTTTCTCCTTTTTTTTCCAAGAACTTTCTACTCGTGGAACGTGTCTATCGAAATTTCTCTCTCTCTCGTTGAGGAATCTGAAATTTCGGTAGATTAAATACTCTCGTAATGAGACAGATCTTACTCGACAGGAATTCAATAATCTTTTTAATTAAAACCTTTGCAGAATTTCAGATATAACCCGCTTTACCATTAGATTATTATTTAATAAATGTTATTTCAAAATAAATAGCATTTTAAAATGAAAATCGTTAATCGAATCTTTGTTGATGATTTACTGAAATGATATGTTTCCCCTTGCAGTTATACAAATTTAAATTAGATCATGGTAAAAAGCAATTTTCAAATTAAAAACTATCTGGATATATATAATTTGAAAATTGCTATACAATATTTATACAATTACGAGAGCCAGATCTATATATATAAATTATACTGTTATAGTTATACTATATATATATCGGAGATGAAAGAACACCGGAACCATTGGAATTTTGGGAAAATCCCGCAACATTGTAATCTAGTTTCTATCATAGCTGTAATTAAACAATTGTAGTTATCCAGTCCGATGGTAATTGTTCGAGATTTGTGATAGTGAGATTGGGCTCGAGGCGACAACTGGTCGCCGAACGTAGCCACGGTCACGGAATGGACGTTTTGCCTGATTGGGGTTAGGATAGGGTTTTCCTTAGAAGTGTGGTTGTGGCGGCATACGGCCTCAAGAACGGGCCTAGTCACGTATTATTTTGTCTCGGAGGTGTCAATATAATGGGACACACGTTGTATTAATAATCAAACTCCAGGCAGAGGTTGCCTAGCAACGGCGCTTGGAACTTTCTCGACGCTTCTATCGAGCATAAGAAAACAAAATGCGATCGTACAGCGAGAAAGATTTCCATCAATCCAGTATTCGTGTGATCGCCTTGAAAAGTGTTACATCGAGTAGTTATATTGAGCGTCTAAAAACGTATTTGTGTCTAGAAGTCTTTTTAACTTAGTAACGTGTTATCTCGCTGACCGTGGATTCGTTTGAACCCAATAAATATTGTTAATGGTGTTCGTCAAATTTATTGTTTGTTAAAATCTAACTTCTGCTTGTGAATGATGGATAAATCAAATGAAGAATCACCACGCGCCTCAAATTCCAATGTTTATTCCGACATATAAATTAAATTGGCTGTTTTGGGACAGTTTCACAAAGTTTATACATCATAAAGATGACCGAAAAACGAGAGAAATAATACAATAATTATCAAATAATGGAAACAAAATCTTGTAAGAAAAATTTCATTGTTACCAGAAACATTGGTTGCTGAATAAACCAGATGATAAGAACTGCAGAACGCAGATCGTAAACTACCGGACGTAAAATATAAAAATCTATACACGTTCGAGAAAATCAAGCCGCGAATCAAGCGTAAACCTTTCAAAGAATCAAGAGAATTGTTCGAGCCACGCTGCGAAGTACACTTATCAACGCAATTTGTCAAACGGAAGATAATAAAGCGGCGGTAATAAATTTGTAGAAACCGTAAAACGTTCTCGGCTGAATGTTTTTCCACCTCGACTGCATTCGAACGATGTTGAGAAATCGTTGAAGAATGAAAAACAATATGAAACATTCGGTAGCGGCGATAATAGCAAGTAATAACGTATTCGTGTTCGCTAACCGTACAATCGGCGACGCGTGTGTCGCGTATCGTATACAGAGCAACTACTCGAAACAGGTCAACTGTTCCAGCATTCTCTTCTCCATCGATAGAAGTATTCGTGTTTCTAGCGAACATTTTATCGCCCCAACGAGCAATTACCCCGGACGATTCTATCGGTCGAGGTTAATCCTTTTGTTTTTATCGCACAGTTCACAGGAGGAGAAATGGGAGGAGAAAGCCAGAGACTGTTGTATCGTGGTTCATCAATTTTTTAGATTAATGTATCGCGATCGTGTCTCGCCCTCGAATGCTGTAAGAACGTCTACTTTCGTCTCAAGGTGAGATATGGATGTAAACACTTGACTGAAACGAACACACAAATAGAGCGTGCTGATACGTTTTTGCTGTACGATGAGACGGAAAGAACTCCACGGAAAGAGATGGTATATCGATGGTAACAGCGCCGCGCTGACTATGTGGTAGTGTAGTCCCTGTGATTTGGTTTCGTTTTCATGTAGTACGTCTGTCTGCTGTATTATTCAATATTTACGCATTTTTCACGATAGACATTTTTTATGATCGTGTACGACTTTTACAATATTCTGTTCTTTTGTGAAAATGTTTTGATATGTTCTGCAAAACTACGTTTCACACTAGTAGAAGTATCAGAATAAATTTAACTATAGAATTGAATAGTAGGATTTCATGCGATCATGCTGGTTTTCTGTAGTATCCTATTGCTTTTAAACAATTTTCACTTAGTTTTATCTATCGAATACTTTACTTAGACGATCTCATATTACGTTTCTCATTGTCAAGTTTACTTTCTTATAGTATCACCACTTGTGAAAATGGTTAGGAACTACTCAGCCTTTTGATTGAAATATTGATTGGACATCGTTTCGATCAAGTAGCACAAAACGTATTATAAAATTGTTCGCGCTATTACGAACTGACGAATAAAGGAAAGAGCGTGGTGCTACGCGAAATTAACTGTTCGTTAGTGAGACTCAACGGTGACTTGCTATTCGTAAGCCAGGGCTGGCATGTCGCACACTACGCCCGTATCAAATCCCGGCAGCTTCTTTCGCACCGCCTCTTGGTGACACGAACATTTTTACACGCATTATCGGTTTTCCAAACAGCCGTATTTCAGCGAAACGAAATCCGGCTGTGTAAAACCTGGTGCCGGCAACGGCCGTTAATAAACATTTCCTGTCCGGTCACAAAAATCGCTGACATTTTAACAGTCTCAAATTGCATTCCCTCGTTCCATTTTCCCTCGATCCGTTCGCTCTTGCCTCTTCGTGCATGTATAGCACTCACAAAAATCCACGTCGCTACGTGTAACGAGGACCATCGTGCCGGTCGAATGAAACAGCATGTTCCCTAGAAAAATAGAAAAGAGATAAGATCAAAGAAAGAACAAAAGAGGTAGACAAGGAAGAGAAAAAGAAATCGCGAAAGCAGAAGAGGAAGAAGAGAAAGGAAGAAGTAGCAACTTGTATCCATAGTCGGTGAACGTAGTACACACTCCATAGAGTGGAGCAGCGGCAGACTGCTTCCGGTAATGAAACTAGACATGAAGAGGAAGTTCGAAAGAGAGAGGGACGCAGGGCAGGCAGGCAGGCAGGCACGCACGCACGTGGGGACGTTGAACGGTCTAAGGGATGCTGGAGGGGATGCAGGAGGTTGAGGTCGCATTGATTTTGTCTAGACAGGGTGGAGACTAGCTCTGTGGTATCGTCCTTCGCTCACCGTTGATATTCCGGCATTCAGTGTAGCCGGTGCACGCACCTGCACTCTTGCTTGCAACCGCGTTTCTCTTAGTTATCGTTCTAACCTATACCATATTCTCCTTAAAATCCACGTTTCTTCATCGTGTGGTGTTTTCATTCTCTATATCTCTGTATCTTTTTCTCGTACGGCGTGTTATTCCTCTCGATCTCGATTTATCTGAGAAACACGTGAAGTTAGATCACAGTTCGCGAGTGAAAGCTTAACAAGCGAGTGAAAGGTTAAATATCTATGTATCATTACCTGTAAAATTCACGTTTCTTCGCTGTACGTGGTTCCTATATTTCTTCCATATTTATATTTATATTTCCCATATTTCTTCCGAGTTTCCATATTTCTTTGCAATAAAATATTTCTTCTTCGTCTATTTCTTGGGAACGCGTCGGGAACACGTGAAGTTCGGTTACAGTTCGCGAGTGAAAGCCTAACTATATATATCTGTTATTCCTTTTAAAATCCATGTTTCTTCGTCGCGTGTAGTTGTTCCGTTTTTCTCCGTTTTTCTATATTCCTTTGCGATAAAATATTTCGTTGATCGATCTGGATTTATTTTCTCTGTTTATTCGGCGTGAAAAACATACGAAATTCGAGGATAGTTGGTGAGATAAAAATACCTGTGTAAAACGCGCGTTCACACGTAGTCTGTGTGCTTCTAGAGCTTTCACTTAAACGTTCGACGATAGCATCTTCGGAAAAGTGGTGTGGAAGGAGGCGTAGGAGAGGCTCGATGGCTGGCTTTGGCTGGATCATGGATCCGTTGCAATTTCTGGCGTCGTGGTATGTTTTCAAATAAAAACAATAGAAAAATTTACCGAATGTGTCTAGCTGGACAAATTGTAAAGTACAAATTAAATAATAAAAAAAAAAAAAAAGTAAAAAGGAGAAAAAAAAATGAAAGCTGACGACCAGAAGGATAGCACGAAGTTTCGTGCTAGAGTAGTCGATTGCTACGATTGGTTTGCCGATTGGCCACTAGTCGCGATCTTACCCGATTATTGATCAATTATCGAACAAAGTATATTTCTCTTTTCTTCGTCGAATACGAACGAGACACGAACATCTGGCATAATTATTTATTTAACAAACGTAAAACTGAAACCTTTTTACACGATAGTGAATTACCAAGTGACAAAATGTAGGTTATGAACATTTATTACACAAACAATTTTCATATTCTTACAATTTTGTATCGTAAATACCATCGATCGAATTGTAATTCGTACAATTCACTTGTAAATCTTCGTCTTATTGTCAAGCTTGTTACTGTCATAAGAGAGAATTTATGAACATTGCTAATTTCGTCAAAATTTCCTCCATGGTATTAACCCTTTGCACTCGGAATTTTATTTCAATTTCGTTACCAGCAGCTCCCCCAACGCTTAGCGACTATATTGTACTCAACATCTACTTCTTGCATATAGTCATCGCTGTCACTACTGACAAAGTCCTTATTTATTTCGCGCCTTTCACTCGTTGTAAATATTTAGAGATTGACAGGTGTACAATTTTCAAACTCTGAGCAGATTGATATAAGTTAGGTAAGAAAGCCAGTTCGGTAAGAGCGTCGATAACGTATGCGCGACATCTATTGATTTGGACATAAAAGAACGTCGAGTGGGTCTCGACAAAGTAACTCCTGAGATAAAAACTGATGTCGAATCACACTCCACATGGGAGTGCAAAGGGTTAACTCGATCGTGCAAGAAGCTTTTGAAGCACTATCAACCAGTTGAAGGAATTGATGGCGATCGTAACAGTGAACGAAACAAAATTTTTGCCAGTTAAGAAAGTATTATGGTTATCATTCAGGCAACTAGAATCTGGTTGATCGGAAGGTTCGAAAGTTTTAAGAGGAAAGAGTAATTAAAACGAAAAGTCCAGTTATACAGGGATCACGGAATCGTGTATTTTATCAACGAATCGGTCAGCTAACGAGCTGCAGCTCGTTACGCGTCACGCTAATTGAGACCAACAAAGAGTCGCTGCCTGAAACCAAGAGAAAACAGAAATATGATCCGTAGAAAAAGCCGGGTATCGATGCAAATTGCTCGTTTCGAAAACATCCTCGAACTCAATATTCTCGAACAATGCGTAATATCTTTAAACCTATTGCAAATAGTATAACACGAGAGGTATGATATACTATATATTTCATATTTTTAATGTTATTATATATAACACAGTTATTACTATCTCGTTATTGTTGCCTATACTTGTTGTATACTATGCTTCTGAGAAAAGAGACTCATAAGACTGCGTCGAAAGTATTAGTTGTAGTCTTTTAATATTAGGTACATTCGAATTGGTAATTATTAAACCGTGAATATTTGTACAAAATGATACTTCCATAAATACAATTAAAAAACCGAAACCCAAATAGAGAATTACTTTACCTACCGAACGTTATAGAGAGGATTATACGTTGGATAAATTTCTATATTTTCATATACATTAAATGCATTCTTGCATATTCAAATTTTCCGTAAATGTAATATACAAATTCGCAGTCTTATGATTACAATTGCTCTTAAAGAAATTTCCCCTTCTCTATATTTATGAAATGAATAAAAGTCTGGCGGGGTAGCCAGCTACGCTCGTTGAAGGCCCGCAACACAAAAGAAGTTGACGCGTCGCGAGTTGGGATCCCCATACTGGTGGAATGCATATATATCCCTAATAAGACCTATTTATAGGATCTTTTACAAATTAAATAATAAAAAAAATTTTTTGCTACGACTGTCAGAGTGTGAAGTACTAGCAACAATTTTGTTAAACTGAGCTAACAGTTTCCTTCTAGCGTTCCATAGAAGGATGTACTCTACACACTGAATAACGAAGACAGAAAACAGTAATTTAGAAAGAAAGTTGGATAAATCGACTGGACGAGCATTTCTCGTGGAGAAATATGAAACGCAGATCGGCGACGAGACGTTAAAAGTAAATAAAATTCGACAGAATGCCGCGGGGGATTGAATTTCTCGATAAGATAACTTGATCCGTTTAATTTTGCAAATATTCATTCATCCGTCTCGTTGCCAGGCAAGTGAACAATTGGCAACACAGCCATATTCTCGTATAAAGGTCACGTTTGAAGCTGAGTTCGCTTCGAGGTAAAAAAAAGATATACAGACGAAAAAAAGATAGGAAAGGAAATATGCGGAACGAAGCTGCAACTCTATTGTTGCGACATATCTAGATAGAAATGAAAACTATAAAAGGGGAAAAGCTGTGCGAATATCGAAACGATGCTGTTCGACATGCTGTTCGCAAAATATTAGCGGAACATCAGTTGCGATACCGCTGACATCGAAGTAAATCGGTCGATTCGCAGCAAACGAAAATATTTAGCCGACGACCTACCCATCGTTTGTTCTCGTCATTTCTTTTTTCCTTTCATATCCGTTTTTTACTTCCTTTTTTTTTTACGATTCGTTATGATTCTTTCCTATGTAGCTTGGAATGAATATTACGAGATACAGAGGATGTATCATAAAACACGAGTGGATATATTGTTGTCTATTAGCGTGTTCACTGGATGTTCGCGTGCGTTATTAGAACACCCGATAGAGTGGGTCGTCTGCTTTGCTTGCGACGAATGTTTGAAACCTTCGAGCGAGATTCTACGAAATGAGTAGCTGTTTTAACGCTCGACGCTTCGGTCAGGTATAAAAAAAAAGAAATTTCATCTCGTCAATATTTGTATTTGATTGTTTATGTAATTTGAATTTTTTTTTTATTTCTCAAAATGATTTGGATTTTAGAAACGTAGACGTTCGAATATTTGATATAATGATATTTTTACAGGTATACGTTGAACGAAAGCATTTTTTGTGGTCTTCCCGAAAACTATACTTTAACTATAGTTCTCTGTATCATAAATTATTATACTATAGATCGACAAATCGCTGTTCAAAGCTTAACTCCAACATTTCTCAAACGTCTGATGTAAACGAAGATGTCATTATTAGTCGAATGAATTAAACGAATTTTTCAACATCCTCTTTCATAAATGAATAATATTCTGTGGACGTTCGTTACGATTATTGTCTGAACTCGTAACGGAGAAATAAATAGAACGAAAACTTTTAATCTCTGCTTAATTACCAACGGGAAGAGAGAGAGAGAGAGAGAGAGAGAGAGAGAGAGAGAGAGTTGATTAATTGGCTTAATAATAAAATCCACTATAATTCCAGTTGAATTATAATTTACAACTTACCTACGTAACAGCATCGGTTATTCTGCCAATAAATATTTCGTCAAAAGGTTGCAATTTTTCCATTTCATAATTCGTTGTTAATTAAGGCGATTTAAGACGACAAGAAAAGAAGCGAACATCGTAGAATTTGTTTGTTAGATTAAAGAAAAAAAAGTTGTTCTTTTCTTTCTCATTCATAGACCGTTTCTACGAGAATGAGTGCAATTATTCTCGGTTAAAAAAGCTCGCTTCGCAGACCGGATTTTTCCTTTGGAGGAAAGAGGAACAAAATTTTAGAGTTCATTAGTATTCATTAAAAACATCGCAAGCAGCGTAAGCTCATTAGATGTAAGTTATGAGATCTCTTCTCCAAAGTCTTCTCCATGCTACATTCGATAATTATCCCAGGAAACGAACGAAGCAGCTTCGCTGCTGTGAAAATCTCAGACTAATGGCGAATGCTTCGAAAAATGAAAACTAGTTCTAAATTACAGACCCTGTTCAGGTTGATTGATAGAGCAACGAGTGGATGAATTTGTAATAGAAAAATTTATTGAAATAAGTATAAGTACAAGTATAGCGTATGAGGTTAGGATCAAATAAATTGTTATTATTATTTATTAATTTAATATATGATATTGAGGTTGACTGATAGAGGAACTAGTGGATGAATTTGTAATAGAAAAATATATTGAAATAAGTATAAGTACAAGTATAGTGTATGAGGTTAGGATCAAATAAATTATTATCATTATTTATTAATTTAATGTATGATATTGTTGAGGTTAACTGATGGAGGAAAGAGTGGATGAATTTGTAATAGAAAAATATATTGAAACAAGTATAAATACAGGTATAGTGTATGAGATCAAGATCAAATAAATTGTTATTATTATTTATTAATTTAATGTATGATATTGTTGAGGTTAACTGATGGAGGAAAGAGTGGATGAATTTGTAATAGAAAAATATATTGAAATAAGTATAAGTACAAGTATAGTGTATGAGGTTAGGATCAAATAAATTGTTATTATTATTTATTAATTTAATATATGATATTGAGGTTGATTGATAGAAGAACGAGTGAATAAATTTGTAATAGAAAAATATATTGAAACAAGTATAAATACAGGTATAGTATATGAGGTTAGGATCAAATAAATTGTTATTATTATTTATTAATTTAATATATGATATTGAGGTTGATTGATAGAGGAACGTGTTGAAGGTCACCACTTTTAAGAAAACTCTACATCTGGTCTTTTAGCCTTCTCCAGCTTTGAAGCCATCGACAGCGAATAGACAAAAGACTGCGACGGGGCAGATCATAAAACAGTCGACAGGCAACGTTGGCTTCAAAGATTTTTTTAGTCATAGGGTAACACTGCTAGCGTGCGGATGTGGATGTGCGGACTGACATTGTCATTACATACTTGTACTTTTCATTTCCGTTTATTAAATATATTTTCTACCTTATAATTTATCCACGCGTCTCTCTTCTTTATACATCGAATAACCTCAACAGGTTATGGGCGCAGAGCTGTAAATTATAAGGTAGCAACGCGAAGTGAATAAATTGTTAAAGTGTTGTGCTTAGTAAAGTTAGTGATAGTGCTAAAATGGAATCAGCAAGTGCGAAGATCGAGATGTTACATGGCGAAGAAAACTGGCTCCAGTGGCGTTTTGTCATGCGTACATTTCTGGAGGAAGATGGCGACCTGATCAACGTGTGTGAAGGGAATTTGTGTCATCCAGGTAACAGCGCGGAGAAAGAAATCGATCGTGAAAGATTTTTGAAGGCAGATCGGTTAGCGAGAAAATTAATTGTGACCTCAGTAGGAAGGAAACCGTTGGATCTTCTTTTATGTTGTACAACAGCACATGAAATGTGGAAAAAGTTGAATGCAGTATATGACATGAAGTCAGATGAGAATCTAAATATGGTCCAGAAGCAGTTCTTCGATTTTAAGTGGGAAGAATCTAAAAATGTCTCTCATAACTTATCAAAGTTGGAACTGATAGCGGCAAAGATGAAAGCCCTTGGGAGTGAAATTGGCGAGAAAATGCTGATAACGCGCATTTTATCGGTGTTACCAAAAAAATTTGATCATTTTCACAGTGCGTGGGATTCGGTGGAAGAAGGAAAGAAGACCTTAGACAGGCTTAGTACCAGCCTGATGACGGAAGAAATCAGATGGAAGAAAAACGACCAGCGAACATCGGTGGCGCTGGTAACAAAAGATAACAATTATAAAAGGGAGCAGCAGAAGCAGTCAAGCAAACATGAATACGAGAAACAAAGACCAAGCTGTTTCAACTGTGAAAAAGTTGGCCATCTAAAAAAGGATTGCTTTAGATGCTTTATGTGCAAAAGGAAAGGTCACACCAGTAAAAATTGTTTTAAAAATAATAAAGAAAACAGCACTAGAGACAACCAGGAGGAACCCAGAAATCAAAATCGAGATCACAGCGGAATTGGTCTATTAGAAAGCACCTCAACGATACAAGCGGCAAACCATGATATTTGGATAATCGACTCAGGAGCTACGGATCATATGACAGTACGACAAGAATGGTTCAGCGCCCTCGAAAAATTCGACAACACGGTGAAGATAGAGACCTTTAAGTATATGCTATGTGTAGACGATACTAGTGCCGTGAAATTAATTAAGAATGCAGAATTTCATCAAAGAAGTAAGCATATTGACGTAAGATATCATTTCTTGTGAAATTTATACAATAGAAGCGAAATTGATGTAACGTATGTAACAAGCGAAGAGCAACTGGCAGATATAGGTACAAAGGCGTTGCCAAAAGCAAGATTTGAATATTTAAGACAAAAGTTAGGTTTGAAAAATAAAAAAGATATTAAGAGGTAATTGTTTGTAGGAATGTAGAGTTTTTTAGGGAGGGTGTCGCAGTGGTTATCACTTCTAAAAAAAACAAACAAATTCTACATGATCTGTTTAGTCCCCTCGTAGTTTTTTTTTAAGTAATAAATTAATTTGAATGGAAAAGAGAAAGGCGGCTGGCAAATGTATTTGTGAAGGCATTGACGAAATCAAGGTTCAGATATTTACGACAAGAGTTAGAAAAATATTAAGAGATAATTGTTTGTAAGGATGTAGACTTTTAGGGAAGGTGTTGAAATGGTCACTTCTAAGAAAACTCAACATCTGGTCTTTTTAGTTTTCTCAAGCATTGAAGTATATTGTATAGACAATAGACTGCGACGAAGGCAGACCATAGACAGTAGACAGGCGACGGTGGCCTCTGGGCTTTCAGTTATAGGGTAACACTGCCAACTGTGCGGATCGGGACCAGCTCAAATTTTATTCCCACTTGTGCTTACACTTCTGTATTAAAATATATTTTCTACTTTACAATTTATCCACGCGTTTCTTTGTTCATACATCTAATAACCTCAACAATAAGTACAGGTATAGTATATAAGGTTAGGATCAAATAAATTGTTGTCATTATTTATTAATTTAATATATGATATTGAGATTGACTGATAGAGGAACGAGTGGATGAATTTGCAATAGAAAANATATATTGAAACAAGTATAAATACAGGTATAGTATATGAGGTTAGGATCAAATAAATTATTATCATTATTTATTAATTTAATGTATGATATTGTTGAGGTTAACTGATGGAGGAAAGAGTGGATGAATTTGTAATAGAAAAATATATTGAAACAAGTATAAATACAGGTATAGTATATGAGGTTAGGATCAAATAAATTGTTATCATTATTTATTAATTTAATGTATGATATTGTTGAGGTTGACTGATGGAGGAACGAATGGATGAATTTGTAATAGAAAAATATATTGAAACAAGTATAGATACAGGTATAGTATATGAGGTTAGGATCAAATAAATTGTTATCATTATTTATTAATTTAATGTATGATATTGTTGAAGTTAACTGATGGAGGAAAGAGTGGATGAATTTGTAATAGAAAAATATATTGAAACAAGTATAAATACAGGTATAGTATATGAGGTTAAGATCAAATAAATTGTTATCATTATTTATTAATTTAATATATGATATTGTTGAGGTTAACTGATGGAGGAAAGAGTGGATGAATTTGTAATAGAAAAATATATTGAAACAAGTATAAGTATAGTGTATGCTGATCCAGATGCTCACTCTTGCAGTGTTACAATACAATAGGAAGAAGAAGGATAGGGAGCATGTTCATATATTTATAGCAAAGGACATTACCAAAATGTTAACCTTGGTGTGTAGCTATAATTGAAGGCTACAAGAAACAGCAATAAAAATCTACTTCTGGCTCTTTTGTTTCTAGACCTTGTAATCTAAAACAAAATTTATATTCAAGGGCACAATAATATGCACCTTTCCTTATTTGGGATCTTTTTCACTAAATTCTATTCTTTTCGTAACAAGTTTTGGAGTTCACGGATATACATAAGCAAAGATGTAGAGTTTTTCTTGAAGTAATTATTTCAACAAACCGTACAAGTGTTTCTTCATTATATCTTTTTTTTATATATTTCCATATTTTCCTATATATATATACTTCTAACTAAAATTAACTCTTCCATGGAAGATGGAAATTAATTTTTCTACAAACTCAAGTCAGAAAATATAAGAATACATTTCCGTTTTTTTTTAAACTTACTACCCCACATATAAAGCGTCTACATTTTGCAGTTTTAACTTAGTACAATATGTCCAATACGGAAATATATTTAATACTCTTGTCCATAAGCGACTGTATATGAAATACATCGATTTTAAAATAAATGTATCTTTTATTTTAACAAATCAATCGCTGAGAAAAGCTTGTAATGTTTATGTTACAGGGACCCCCTCGACTCCAATTATGCCAGGGGGCACACCTGGGACCCCATCTTCTAAAACCAAGGTAAATTAGCAAATCTTTCTTTCATATTTCAACGAGCTCTACATATCCTTCCGCCAAAAGAAAACAAGGTGACAGATAAATATCTCTATTTTCCATAAAACATTAAAACATTTACCACACGGTAATGATACGTTTCTTAAAAAAAAAAAAAAAAAAACCATAATTAATTTATTAAGTAACCTAATTTTTTGATTTAATTGAGTAAACTAAAAATGATACATTGAGTAACAATTAATACATGTTGCAGGACAAGATAATGATGAGAACGAAGGTCGTGGTAGCTCTGTACCCTTTTCGAGCAATCGAGGGTGGCGATTTGTCCCTCGAAAAGGTAAGGGAAACTCGATTTTTTGGTTTTTTATTGAAAGAATGAACACAAACAACACTCACAATAAACCGTATCACGAGTCGACTTATCGACGTGGTACGACGTTCACGAGCATCGATAGGTTATAAAATATGTAATACGCGATTAAACGGCGGTAAAAAGGATCGATGCACGGGATCGTTTAACGGACGGTTCTATAATGCAGTTTTAATTACATCGGGGAGAACCTGAAGCCACAATAATTGCCTAGTGAAACGGAAATCCGAATCACATAAAAGCAAACGACAGTCGATATTCGATTGTGAATGGGCCTTCCATATCTTTTCGTGCTTTGCGAAGATTCCAATAATTATGCGTTCGAATAGTACGAAATCGCATTCAGCTAGAGTAGCTACATAGCGAATATAGTTTACGATCCGACGTTAAACCGAACATTACCGCGGTCTATGCTAGGAAATTGCATTGTTTCCTATCAAATCGAATTAAATCGTAGCGCGTGCACTCGAGCTGAATCGATTGGAATCGTGTTATCTACAACGTGAAAGAAGGAAAAAAGCAAACTAACATTGCATGGTACGTATCGTCTTAAATCGTTGAATCGATTCGTAGTCGGTTATGTCAAACTGTACCAAACGAAATCAAATCGGATCGCGTCGTAGAGATGAAAATTACACGTCGATAAAGTAAACCGTATCATATCATATGAAGGTAAATGTTATCCTAAGAATCTGTGTTATACCACGATGCAAACTAAAAGGTATCGTAGCAAACTGAACTATGTAAATTACGCCGTTTGTATCGGTTCAAATGGAACTTGACCAACCACAATTTAATCGCGGCGAACACTTGTTCGTCCTATCGAATCCAAACACCCGTACATATTACGTTAATAACCGTGTCACTATAAATCGATTTGATTCATGCGCTATATCATACAGAATCGAACAGGCAAATTGAATTACAAGGATATAGAACCTATCCAAAGCTTTCGAAGCAATTAAGTAAAATCTTGAATTTTTTCGATCATTCCTTCCGAAAAATACAGTTAGTATTTTTTGTTCCAAAATGACCTGTTTCTGGCTTGACACAGTAGACAGACTAGTTTAGGTGGATAAATGGATTAAATAATTCTGCTACCTTCGATAGGTCACATTTCGGTTGTCACGGTTCTTTAGGATTATTGCTGGTCCGAATGAGTGTGACCGAGGAATGAATTATGGTTTCTGATAGGTCCCGGGACTTAGTAACATAGAACAATTATTTAGCAACGCGAAGAAACAATATGAGATAATTGATAATCGCAAAAAGTAAGCGAATCGGGCGAAATTGTACTACAGCGCCGCGGGGGTCACCAGTGACCTCAGTGAGATAAATTCATTAGTGATGATTATACACCGTAGCATATCTGTTGTAGATAATATTTCAACATTATATGTATGGTATAATAAAAAATTCACCGTGGCGCCACGGCCAAACCTTGTAAAACTGGCGTGACATTCAACGTGTTAATATATTATATTACAAAAAAAAGGATATAAAAGTACAGGTTGCAAGCAAAATCGGAGAAAATAAGGAATTTTTGAAAAATGTATATGTCGTTAGAAATGTAATTTTTCTTTTTACAGAATGCGTCTGATTAAAATATTACGATTACTTTTAACCTAACAACCAAGCAATACTTAGTTCACTAAAAGATTTAACTGCTTGGAAACCTTTTGACAATAGATGGCGCACCTAAAACCACCACATGCTTCTAACGAGGAAACAAAGATCGATCAAGGATCATCGTTAGCAATTTCCTTTCTAAAACTATCGGTCGATCGTGCGACCGTTTTAATTCAAAACACGTGGCGTTGTGGAAAGATTCGAAACCAGCGTTACATTTCCAAGTTATAATCTGAGCACAGCTGGATTCTGCGGTTAAATAACGGTGTATGTAATGTCCCGCGTCGATCATATTATTGTCGACGTAAGCAGCAGCATCTCTGACATTCCACAGACTCTCTGGTTATCCTCTGATATGCAGAGAAACCTTGGGTCCCATTAACACTTGAACATGTACGGCGCATCTCGTTTCATCAGACGTTAAATTAACAAAGAGATATTTTATGGCTTTCGAAAATTTACTAGACGTTGCAGAATAAGAACGAAAGTATGTGAATAAATTGAATTAACAAGCTCAATACATACAATAAATAGATCGATGATAGACACGTTTGTTACTCGCGAAATTTAACGTATTATATTTTGTGGTGCTCAACGATTCACTAAATACGATTCGCTAGTCATACGATTCAGTGCAACTTCCGGTTGAGGGTGTTTGACGATCATGTCGCGTAAAGATCGAGGTCGAATAATCGATGCTCAGAATCACTCGCAAGTGACTGATGATTCTCAAAGTCATTTTCAATCAAGGTAAAAATCATGGATGGTCGTCGAGGTTATGTGGCTGGTTTTTAACATTAGTCGAAGTTGTTTCGTTCAAGTTTAAGATTATTTGGAGATCATACACTGTCGTCGAGAGTCACATCGAAGGTCGTATTATTCGCGGTTAGAATTAAAAGTCATTGATCGATACTTGTCGACGTCGTATCGTACACGGAATTTAAATTATTCAGGTATGATGAAAGAATAATAATAAATTGTTTTGTGTTACAGGGTGCAGAGTATGAGGTGCTGGACGACTCTCAGGAACATTGGTGGAAAGTCAAAGATGAACACGGGTATGTAAAGGCTGTATCATATTCAACAAAAGAAGAGCAGAACAAAACAAGCGTAATTTTCATTCTACGTAGAATCATTTTTTCCACATTTATCTTTAATATGTTACCTCGCTTCTAATTTATTTATTTACGTCTTTTGTCCTAGAAAACTTTCATTGAAAACTTATTACCATTTTAGCAAACATTAATTCAAGCGAATAAAACCACACATCGGATCGAAAGATTTCGATCGAGATCAAGCTTCAATTTAATTAGATCCCGCCAATTATGCAAACCCTTGCTGCAAGTGGTAATTAGGATTAACGACGTTTCGCTCGATACCCATATCTTCGTAGCAATTTGCATGCTCGGCAATCGAGTGCTTTTAATGGCTTAGGTTCCTCTCTTCGTACTCCCTGATGACTACTTAACGCAACCAAAAGCGGATTAGGGCTATGCATTCGTTGGTAGACGATTCGACTGGCGAACGTTATAATAAGACGTGTAGCAAGTAAACACGAGCCAAGGGAAACTGTACCTGGCATGTAAAATATTTATATGAGCGTGCTGCATATGTAAAGGACTGATAAACGTAGTGGCGTAAATCAGTCCACTAACTAGCTTTTATAAAATAATATTCTGCATTTATTACTATAAAAAGTAACTTTTTTTATTTTATTTATTATTAGGTTTTTTTATTTATTATAGGTTATTTTTTCACAAAGAATAATGTTACAATTTAAACCTAGTTTTATTGATAATGAGATTAAGGGTTACTCTTAACCGTTACGAATTATGTTACCAATTCGACCAACATTTTGCCGGTTTGGTAAATAATTATCTACTGTTTAAGCTCAGAAATAGTTCTTCGCTTTTCCCAAAAGCATACTTGTTTGTGTTACGTCACTTTTGAAATATGCACGCGATGTATGTAGAGCAATCGACGTACACACAAATGATATTTACACAATCAAAATTGCTCACTCGTTTTGCATATTTGAGCACCGAATATATGCGTGCAAACGAAGCAGGATAATGATAAAATGACGTCCATTACACGATATGATGTTACTTTGTCTGCTATAAATTCGTAATTGGATTTTATTAAAACTTAAGCATAATGTTTCATCAAATTTCCATGACATCGATTTGTTAATAATTGCACAATGTTTGTACAATATTTATAGAATAGTTTGGACAGAGAATAACGTAGAACAATTAATTGTAACCTCTGATTCTCCTTTCAGATCCATCGGTTACATTCCTAGCAACTACGTGAAGGAAAAGGAACTCCTGGGTCTTCAGAAATATGAGTACGTACCTGCAGAGAATTCATACACGAATTTATGCTTTTTTAATATTATATGTAATGTTGTGAAGTAGTGATAAAATATATTGAGTTGAGTAATTAGTAAGATAAGAGTTCAGAATGTAAATGTAAATATCATGTAAGCCGGAAGCTATCGTAAGGCAAAGGTCAAAGATTATAATAAATAAGGAACTAACTAATGAACGAATGATATATGTAATGATGATTGAAATATAATGATTGGAATTGTAGGTGGTACGTGGGTGATATGTCCAGACAACGCGCAGAATCATTGCTCAAACAGGAGGATAAGGAAGGTTGCTTCGTCGTACGTAATTCGTCTACCAAAGGGCTGTACACGCTTTCTCTCTACACTAAAGTGTAAGTGTTTTCACATACAACACTACTTTATACATTAACAATTGTAGAAAAAATTAATAAAAAATATTCATATTATTATAGCCCTCATCCTCACGTAAAGCACTACCACATCAAACAAAATACTAGAGGAGAGTTTTATCTGTCCGAAAAACATTGCTGTGGCTCAATACCAGACTTGGTTAACTATCACAGGCACAATAGCGGTGGACTAGCCAGCAGACTGAAAACCAGTCCCTGTGATCGCCCTGTGCCACCAACTGCTGGCCTTAGTCATGGTTTGTAATTTCGAGAATGCAGATTCTCATATATTTATGGGAATTATAAAGCAAAAATGTATGCTTGTCACATAATACGTAAAAATGTATAAAATATCTAAGATATAATACTCGTTACAATATTCAGTAGGCAAAACAAATATCCCGCCTCCAAAAATCTAAATCTTATTTCTTTAATTCTACTCATGAAAATATGAATCTGCATAAATATCCATAGTCTAGTAATTTCCAAAAGAAAAAAACCCTTTAAGGGAATTACAAAGGCGTTAAGAAATAAACCATTTTCTGCAGAATGCTGTAGCAAGTCTTTGAATTACAGATAAGTGGGAGATTGATCCAGCAGAATTGCACTTGTTGGAAGAACTTGGCTCTGGACAATTTGGCGTAGTGCGAAGAGGAAAATGGCGCGGTTCTATAGACGTTGCAGTAAAAATGATGAAGGAAGGCACGATGTCTGAAGATGATTTTATAGAGGAAGCTAAAGTGATGACGTAAGTCGATAATTAAATCAATATTTTAATTATAGTGTTAAGAAATAAATTTAGTGAATGACAAATGTTAAATTTGTATAGGAAACTTCAACATCAGAATTTGGTCCAACTATATGGCGTTTGCAGTAAGGACAGACCAATATACATTGTCACTGAATACATGCGACATGGATCTCTGCTCAACTACCTCCGTCGTCATGAAGCAACTCTAGGAGTAAATGTTGGTCTCCTTTTAGACATGTGCATACAGGTAAATTCAAAATTGCTAAATATCATTCCTTCAATCCTTAATCATTGTAATTATTAATGCTAATTGAAATACTCTGAATTACAGGTTTGCAAAGGCATGGCTTATTTAGAAAGGCATAACTACATTCATAGAGATCTTGCTGCACGCAATTGTTTAGTGGGCTCAGAAAATGTGGTAAAGGTTGCAGACTTTGGATTAGCAAGGTGAAAATCTTTTCTGCACTATGCAGCTTCTTGTACTCCTAGTTCGTAGTTAATAGTTAGAAATCTTTTAATTTCGTTGTAGGTATGTACTAGATGACCAGTATACTAGTAGCGGAGGCACCAAATTCCCAATCAAATGGGCGCCCCCAGAAGTGCTGAACTACACTCGCTTCAGCTCAAAATCAGATGTCTGGGCCTATGGAGTGCTTATGTGGGAAGTATTCACATGCGGAAAGATGCCTTATGGTCGCCTAAAAAACACCGAAGTTGTGGAAAGAGTGCAACGCGGAATCATATTGGAAAGACCTAAAGCCTGCTTCAAAGAAGTCTACGAGGTTTGTCATAGCCATATCGTATTCCAAATTATTTACGCTATGATATACAGGGTAGTCCACCAGTGCAGTTCGAGAAAAATGTCGAAGGAGAAAAATGGATGATCCAAAGAGTACTGTATTCATAGGACCCTGTTTCTTTTAAAAGTGCAGTGGTACATGCAATCAACAATTGCATTATTTTTTTAAATGGAAATGCATACTTTTTTTACATAAATAGATTTCTCCCGTCATTCAAATTTTTCCTCCTTTGTAACTGCACTGCTAACGGAGTTATAACATGAAACAGTTGCCTGGACCACTCAGTATACATAATATGTAAAGAAATAAAAATGATTATTTTCAAATAATTCTCCTAATAAGATCATCCTACGACAACCCCAAGACTTTAACAAGACTTTATATGTATATTAATTGACTATTTGTGTTTTAGGTAATGCGAAAATGCTGGGCCCATTGCCCGGAAGTACGACCCTCCTTCCGCGTACTGAAGGAGCAGCTAATCAGTGTATCTCAAGGTCTGCTCAATGATTGACTCAACCTTCTACGGTGTATGCGCCTATCGTCGCCTTCGAGCCGGTCAATACAGGCGGCAAAATCTCCATCGCTCGAGCGATCGCCCTCAATACTACCATCGTCTAATTCGTCGTCGTCGTACAACTCAGCAACATTACCGTCATCACGTAAAACACGTGCACCCGCCACTCTACCACCCTCGGTTGATTTTCTACATCTCTCGTCATCCACGTGTAAATTAAAGAAAGAAGGGTCATCCTCACCAAGTACACCCGGCCACCAACCTAGTCAACCATCATCAAGCTCGTCGAACGTCTGTGACATTTGCAGTTCCTACGGACACCCGTGGATTGAAATTTGCAAGGCGATACGAGCCACTAAAGGCAAATAAAAGTTGTGTGTGTGTCCCGAAAGTATGTGTGTCGATTTCAACGATTGTATTAACGCAGCTTACAAAACAACAAAGAAGAAACGAGAAAAGCGAACAAAAAAAAAGAAGAAGAAACAATATTAATACGACATTATTTGACCCTGCAGAATCGCAACCCTTTACTCTCGTACCCTTCGCTCCCCCTCTCTCTCTTTCTCTCTCCTTCTATGATCTAAACCAACTTTCAAAAATTTCCTCTTTACTATAGACATTTTAGATGTTGTTTTTTCTCGTCGAACGAAAACGATCCGAGTGCGTGATATTATGTGTTTCTCGGACATATCAGGTTTTTTCAATCTATCCTAATCTTCAACTCTCCAACCCCCTGCCTCGTCCATCATGAGTTTCAGAGTATCTGTTCCACGCAACGATACGAATGCATTTACAAATAGAACAGTAGTATTTATTGATTGTCCTTCGAACAGGATATATTAGTAAGTTGTGATTTTGCCGTAGAAACGTGTACTGTCCTTTTGTTATCGACTTTTTAACGAGAACACTAAACGTAACTCCACGAATGAGAACATTATTTCTGCTTGATAAGTGAATTTAATAAATGAATGTCTCACTTGTGTATTATATACTATGACAATTTAATAAAATAGAATAAAGAAAAATAACATGTCCTTTTGTATTACCGGTATTATTTGTAGATTTAGAATCATTAATAACAATATTACTGTCCTAATAGACGCATTTTCACCAATTGTTATTGTATCTTTCATAGAACGAGCTCTCCCTAACTCGACGATATCTTAATAATACAAATTTAAATGAAAGTAGATTATTTTAGAGCATATAACTTTAAGAATATTGTTACGTCGCGTGGGACAGTCCGTGCGCCGTCCTTCAAGGTCTGACCGTCAAAGGTCCACGCACAGTAATTCAGACCCTCAATAACCTAAGGAACCACCACAAACAGAATCTTTTTAACTGAATCTTCAATCATGTAAGTATTTTCTGTTTATGGCTGGTCCTTAGAACAGTCCTTAGATTTGTTATTCGCTCTTAAAAATTACGGAGAAAGCGGGTAGTTACCTAACGGGAAAAACGAATATTTATCTAACGGCAAGATCACTCACGACCCACGTTGGTAGGAGGCTTTCTCCTCCTATCTTCATTCATTAATGTGGATCATAACCAATAAGCATCGCGGATCATTATCCTCACTTTCCTGACAAAAAGCGTAAACAACGAATCCGCGTTCTTCGTTCAAAGGGAGCTTTCCTTCGTAATAACATAAGAGCGAATAATCAGTTAAAATCAGCTCGAGTTAAAACACAGTTCGAGAAACAGAAGGAGTCAGAAGTCAGTCAGAAGAATCGCCAAGTCGAAGACAGTCAATCGACAGAAGATACATCATCACAGTCGCCAACACGAAACGAGCTTCAGGTCGTATTCATTCGTAGTTTGGCATTCCACATACGTAACATTGTGTCACTTTGAAGTTGGTGGATCTTTGAAAATATATATTAACCTGTTAATATCATTCAACCACCCTTATTATCTTAATCGAAATAAGCGATCGAACAATTCGTGGCGTCGGTTATTCAAATCGTAACGGGAATTTACGATTCCCGCTGGCGCGCTTCTTCGAGATCGCGTCTCCCCGCGAACAATCGAAAGTTCAAATATAAAACTTTATACTCTTAATCTTAGAGTAAAAAACCCTTTAAAAAAACTCTTATATTCTTTAATTCATAATTATCAGTATATTTCAGCAAGAGATACTGTATACATATATGTATATTAGAGAAAAATTTAGTTTAATTGTTTGAATTGTATCAAGCGTCTATCAATGCCTGTTCACGCGACTGCAAAAGTCGTATTGATCATTCAGAATATTGCACAATAATGTTATGTCGCGTCGTGCTCAAGTTGTAACAGTTAAATATTTATGTTGTTCGAGGATATTATTGTCTAATCCAGTTCGAAAATTTGATAGGCTGCCTTTTTGGCAACTCTCATCCATCGTGAAATACTTTACCGGAAATAACACGCGCTACAGGAAGGATCACGTGAAGTTCTAAACGTCTGCACGAGAATTTGTATCTTTACCAAAGGTATCATGTAGATGTAGATTATATAGCATGTATGAAAAAACCCTATATGTGAGAATAAATATTCTTCGCGAGGATACGTTCTATTACGCTTCAATATGTTCGAAAAACATAATTGTAATTAGAATTGACGTGCTTAATGATAGTATGGATATATGAATATATGTATGTAGGAGCTCATCACGAAGCGGGAATTTCAAACAATTCAGCAACATATAAAGGTGAGTAACAGAATACGAGCACCATCCACCATAAAAAGCAGAACATCCAGCCATTCGAAAGAAATTTAACATAAAAACCGGCATAATATAAAAAGAGTTTAATAAAAATAGGTTACCTTAATATTCAACACAATCTTCACTAAAATTGTAATTGTCACGTGAATTTAAGTTTATGATACATCATTAGGGAAATTAGAATATTAGACCTTCGAAAACTCAATTGCACTATTAATACCTCTTTGTTGATAAAGGATCTTATCAGTATATATATATGAAGCTAGTAATTCTAAAAATTATTATATGAACGAAGGCATAAAAAAATTAAGTTGACTCATCGATAGAAGTTTATTTCATTACAAATTCACGATTACTACAGATTCCACAATCCATTGATTTCGAGGACGATTTTTATCATATTCATAAAAGTACTTTACCACTATTATTGTTACTTTTATATCGTACTATATTGGTATGAAGCATAAATAGTGAATACCAACGTTATAAACATGTAGCACAACTTTTTTTTTAGGTATTAACGCGATTACAAATCAAACATAACGCAGCAGTCACAGAATTCAAACTGATTGAAACTTTGTTTCAAAAGGTCTGCGGTAGCCGGTAGGTGGCTTATGACTACGCGAGCACAATTCGAGTGCACGACATTCAAGACTTGCTTTTCGTTAACCTATAAAATTTTGATAATTTATTTTATAAATTTGTAAAAACTTGTTATATATGTATAATTATTATATAAGCATACTTTACGATTCATAGAAACTATTTTCTTCTTTAAACAAAATGTCATTATAAAATATATAATTATTAGTATATATCTATTAATGTATCCCATTTCAGCATTGACATTTCTGTATTATCAAATGTTCCTATATACGTGTAACGTAAATAAGCGATGAGCATGCATTTTCTAAGCAGTTTTTCTATTATTAAATATCACAGGTAATAATTGGAAAAAAAATGTAATAAGAAATTGTATAAGTGTATCTAGTAAGTTACTTGTAGTAAATGTAACTTAACTTTGTCTATAAAAAATTTTATATTGATCCAAACATAAAAAACAAAGAACTTCCTTATCACTTATTTTTAATCATCTTATAACTTGATCTTTTAGAAAACAGCTTTCAGGACATCTTATTGCTAAATTTAGTACTATGGCACATCCATTAGTTGCAGTATGTCAAATGACATCAACAAATGATAAAGAAAAAAATTTACAAACTGTACGAGAACTAGCTGAGCGGGCTAAATCTAGGACAGCTTGTGTAAGCAAATACAATAAAACTTTAATTTCATTTTTTTAATATTATTTATATTTATATAAATTTTTACAATGCTTTGATAGATTGCCTTCTTTCCTGAAGCTTGTGATTATTTAGCCGATAATAAAAAGGATATAATAGCCATGGCTCAACCTTTGAATGGATCAATAATATCAAGCTACAAAGAAATTGCTAAAACAAATAAAATTTGGTTATCGTTAGGTGGATTACATGAAGCAGTAAGCTTAAATTTCTTTTTATTTCTTTACAAAAAAAATATTACAATTGTTTTTTATTAATCCATATATTCTAATTACATATTTATAGTTAGATGACGATAAAAATCGTATAAGTAATACACACGTTGTAATAAACAGTGAAGGGGAAATAGCCAGTGTTTATCGTAAAATCCATTTATTTGATATGGACAATAAAACTACTGGTGTGAGATTGATGGAATCAGATTATGTCTTAGCAGGGCAAAAGATTGAACCACCCATATCAACACCAGCTGGTAAATTAGGCCTCAGTATTGTATCCTTTTTAAATTTTATAATTTTGTTCTTCAAGTCTAAGAAATTGTATTTACTTAACAGTAATATTAGTGTTATGATATGCGTTTTCCCGAATTATCTCTTTCATTAAGAAATATGGGAGTGGAAATTCTCACATATCCATCAGCATTTACATATCAAACAGGTGCCGCTCATTGGGAGGTATTATTGCGTGCAAGGGCTATAGAAACACAATGTTATGTTATAGCTGCAGCTCAAACTGGTACACATAACAAAAAGAGAGTGAGCTGGGGTCATGCAATGGTAAATAATTTTATAGTTTATGCTAGTTTCATTACATTAAATATAATGCTATATGTATAAAATTTTGTCAGATTATCGATCCATGGGGAACTATAATAGCGCAGTGTAGCGAAAAAACTGATATGGCTTTAGCAGAAATTGATTTAAACTTATTAAAACAAATTCGGCAAAACATGCCGTGCGAAAATCATCGTCGAACAGATGTATATCCTAAAATAGAACCCCTGTAATCTTTAATTTAAATGATGTATATATCCGTATATATCTATATAATTATATTAAATTTTACTTGCTTTTATTTTTACTTTTTGACAGGAGCAAATGCTCGTGCTAAGCCCGATATTTTATGTAAAGTAACTAGGAATTGAAATATAATAAACATTATCTTTTAACATTTTCTTAATATACATATATAAAACAAACATTTATTATGATGAATTTTATTGTACATAATATCTAATATAACTTATAAATATTAACTTATAAATATTTGTACCGTAAAGATGTAAAGTAGGTGAAAATATATTGCTACAATTGTAATTGTGGACAATTTTTGTACATATAAAACTGAAAGTATAACAAACTACTAAGGAATTGTAATGCAGATATTCTAATAAAATGTAAAATAATATTTTGTAGAATGTTATAAAGAATGCAATAAATTATACATCATTTATTATGATAACTCAAATTATTAATTCATTTAGTAATTTCTTAAAACTTCGATTATTTATCCAAAAATGGCACATGCTATATCTATAGATATAGATGTAATATTTATTATTTGCTACCTATAAGATACAAAGTATTATTAAAATAAGAGGCTAATATAAAATTTATCATTACTCATATCCACATACCTTCACTTGTATCTATTCTTTGGGATCCTATAAGATCTGCTTCAACTCCTTGCAGCGCCCAATTATGTTCATATATTTCCAATGCTTCCCATTCTGATTTGAAAGCAGCTTTTGGATCTGGTGGCATAGACATTGCAGCACCTGATACTTGATCCTGTAAAAGTCTGGAGGTATCAGCAGCATTGCTTTCTCCAAGGACAAGTGTATAAATGGAACGTAATCCAAACACATTAAGGAAATACCAAGATGCAGATGAAACCCATGCAGCATCAAGTGTAGCTAATTCTATACCACGTTGCAACATTGGTTTGAAACGTAATGTCAAAGGAAATGGTACTTTAGCTAAAATATAATTATTGCTGTTAATTTGAAAAGACTGAATTTATGCTCTAGATTATACATATAACCCTTTGAACATACTTGTTACAAAGCCAGAAAACATCCAGTTAATCCAGCCACCTATTAATACCATTGGTAAAACATTAGTTACATTTCCCTTTAACATATCTGTCATCATATTAGGATCTGTCATTGGGTTCTGCGATACTGGGGCACGTTTTTGTGTTTTAAAATATCCAGTCTCTTCATTATTAAAGAAATGCCTTCTGCTAATAAATGCCATTTTTGGAATATATTGACCATTTTCTCTTAGTAGCCTAGAGCGTATCATCACTTGACTAGAAAACATCAAAGTATATAATAATGAAATGTTTCGACAGGTTGGAAATACACTATATTTATATATTCACATATGCAATTTATAGATTCACGTAATCACCTGTCTTGTACTTGATGAAGCTCAACCTTTTTCTGTGAGGCAAGTAATATCGAAACATAATGTCGAATAATGCCTACGAGAAACGTAATCACAACGATAGGTAAGAACACCCATCCTCGAATGTTTGGATCTAAAATCAACTCAGCCATACCACTTGTCGCTGCACTGAAATTTACGCGGAAGAAAGAAGAAAAGTAAGAAAACTAAATAGATTGAAGAACATTTTACAAAGGCAAGAATATGTGCATGTTAATACCAGTTGCCAGTTATACATAGCAGGAGCCCCCTAGACGACACGATATAGAAATAATGATTCATACCTCACCGATAATAAAGTGTATTTAATGTATATTTTGCAGCATATAAAGCAACTAAATTAAATAAAATTCCTTCAAGATTACATATACATTATGCACGTATAAGAAATAAATTTGTAATGTGCATGAAAACGTTAGAATATATTAATTCTACATATATAAATACTTGTAACATATAAAAGTGCTTATTACTCACTCGCGTATTTGTATTTATGTATGCATTTTACTGATATCCTAAAATTTTAACTCTGAATAGTATATTAAAAACTCAACACTCACTTTTGTAATTAATAATACAAAATTATATTTCGCTGACAACAACAAAAGAAGAGCGGTATAATATATAAGTATTTAGTATAATAAGATATATTCGATGCAATTTCCCGCTCTTGGAAGAATCTACTTCGTTATCGACGTGTAGGCCTGGAACGTGGAGCAGAATCCCGACGGAGGGCAGTGTCAATCGCTCGCATTTGGCGGCGTGATGTTCGTCGGGACACCTACGTTACATTCGTATAATATGATTCAGTTTCGCCAGCGCTATTACGGGGTGAGATTTGCAAAGTGTGTCTGAACATCTCTCTCTCGAAAAGTGCGTCGCACGTAAGTGCGAAGCGTGATATGAAATAGTGAATTGGATTGTGATTCAAATGGACAGGCGATACTAACCTCGCGTCATGGGATTGTGAAAGGAATCGAGAACGTATAAGAAGGTGGCAGGAAGTGGGAAAAGGGCCAGGGATACAACGCTCACGCCCGGTTGTCACGACGCCATGTTTCCCCGAAGTGGCCTACCGATGTCGAGTATCCCTTTGATGATACTCTGCTTTTTCGTACTTACCGTTGCCGGCCTTGACGAATCTGGTAAGCTGTAGAAATTATTTAACAAACTGACTCGCGAACGATTTCAACGCGACGACAGCTTCTTCCGCTACTCTCGTCGATCGTCCACGAGAGAATACAATGACGAACATTTATAAGTAGTGTATCTACTATTTAGCGGATGCATGATGCACCGCTGTCATCGTAATCCTCACGATTGTTATCCTTCGTAACAAATAGTTTTTAATATTTTTACCCTGAACAAATATCATGGCAATGATTTTAAGCTATGTTAAATGAATCGTTGGTTGTACAGGCGTGCATAAAATTGCATACCGTCATGCACGATTGATTAACAACATAAAAAGATATCGAATGTCATTGGCGTATCTTGATCGTTTCAATTATTTATCATTCGATACACTCTTGTTTTTTATCTTTTCTGTTTGTTATGTGAGCCGTGTTTATGCTGGAAGATTTAATTTTCGTGATACATTGATTACTGAAAGATGTATAATACTTGTGAAAATACATAAAATACTGTGTACACGCATACTTCGAAATTGCAGAATTGAATGTGTTCAACTTTGAAAGATTTATACATTAAAAGATATGAATTTATTAATAAAGACATAATTTATTTGCATTCTATTCTTTTTTTTATAAATTAGAATTAAAAATAAAAGATATTAATTTATTTACGTTCGATTTTGTACATTAAAATGTCTATGCTACAATTGAAATTTACTTACGGTATAATTAGCGGTATGTTATCGCTCGATCGATTCCTATCTCATTTAACCACCTTGTTACATGTTACGTATATACTATTGGAGTAAATAAAAATATTTTAATAGCACGGAATTCTAGTCGTAAAATGATTACATATGCGCAAATCGCAATCCTGATTATAGATCTTAAATTATAATATTCAAGAGTAAATGTATTCATTTAATGGAATTATCAGAATGATCAAAACGACCAATACTGTTGTACGTCATTTTTTATAGAAATTTTATAAATTTATGACAATTTGTTTCTTCCCTTGCATTATATATTTCTTCATATAATTATCACTTTGATTTCTTTGGTACAAGTTTTATATTTTAATCATCAATAATTCTAGTAATAAATAATCATATAATTCGCTTATTAATTAATAAAAGAAATATTAGTTACAAAATAGCTATCGAATCTTCTATCTTGTTAAAATATATGCTGTGGAAATTCTTTTCTACAATCATTTCCTATTTCTCAAGCCATTTCAGTGTGGTTTATTTAATACCTAAATGATATTTTTGTGTTTATAGTTTATACATAACATCCGCTTCTAGTTCGTATATTTGTTTCATCGGGTATAATATCAAGTTACATTTTTCGCGGAGAATAACTTCGGTGTGGTATGAAAACAATTTTATAAAAATCGAAAGAAGTGAAGCTGCAAAAAATCAAAAACCATGTAAGATGTTATTTCATACATAATCAGAAGAGTAATTATCGGTTAAACACTTTGAACATTTAACTATAGCTTAACCTTAAATTTAACCTTACATTTAACTTTGATTTAAACAAAAATTAAAAAGATTTTGTTTCGTTTTTTTGTTTTCGATACAACGATTATATTTCATTTTCATCGTATGATATACATAATCTAATCGCATAATACGGAATATAATCTAAAGATACTTAACATGAGAAAACGTCATTATTGAGTTACTGATGCCATATCGATAATAACCGTTGAATTCATAAAATGAAGGATTTATGCGACATATACATATACATATACGTCTTATACTTAGCAGAAAAAAGATGAGAACGCAATATAAGATAACATTATTTAAAATTTATATTATTCTAGATTATAAAATAAACAGTTTACATAATTATAGTCATTATGGTATAGAAAATAAAAACATCATAATTGCTTATTTACAAAACAACAAACATAAATCAGGAATATTTTTGATCAATCGATAACTTATTCTTATTTTATTAAAATTTTATACCCAATATTTACATTTTCTATGTTTGTGTATACCAGAAGGTTTAGTAGAATATATTATTTAATCTCAAGGCTCATAAAACATCATAACAAAAGTTTTAGTAAAATATACTTCAGATCTTTGGTAATTTGAGCTATTAAGACAAAACTTGGTCTGTTTGTATGACTCCACTATTATGATTTTAATGAATTAATTAGCCAATTACTTGGTTCGTTCCTATACTACTTGACTAAAAGTTCTTTAATTAGACACAATTGCAATTTTTCAAATAATATGAATGTTATTAGTTAGCTTGTCAATTTACCTTTTTTTATTACTATTATGTTTAAGTTAGCAAAAATACCATGTTAATTTGACATATTTTGATTTGATTATATTGATATATTAGATTAATATTAGATATACAATAGAAACATACTTATATTTTTATATATCCCTGTGCAGCTGTTGAAAAAATAGAAACCACTGAGTCAAAAAATGAGAATCCAGCAGTGTTAGAAATTACAGCATCTCAAGACTTAGAAGGTATAGAGGCTGGTAGTACTCCGTCACTTATATGTAAACTCAACGTACCTGGTCAAATATGGTGGACCAGCAATGGAAAGAATCTCACCACTATTAAAGATTTTGATTCTGGAGGACGTTTGGATATTAAACAGGCTAGTAGAAATGATACAGGAGACTATAAGTGTATGGCACAAACTGCAGATGGGGAATTGTTAAAAAAGGATGTTCATATTAGAGTTATTGGTAAATATCAATTATTAATTAACTATAATTTATTTATTAATATAAAATATAATTTACAAAATTTATGTTTATATATTATTGTTCATATTCTTAATCACAAATTATTTTCATTTTAGAACCAGGTAGAATAACAGCTGGGGAAGATATTAGGGCAAAAGTGATGGAATCAGCTAACTTGACGTGCCTCATGCATGGTTATCCATTATCTCAATTTACTTGGTTAAAAGGGAATGATTCAGAAAGTACCGACCACTGGAAGGATTTCACCACTATCACGCAAATAAACGAAACTCTCACTCTACTGACTTTAGAATTTGAGAGCTTAACTCGGAAAGATAACGGAACGTATATTTGCAAAGCACGCGATTACAGCGGTGAAATTAGCGCTTATAGACATCTCTTTGTGATTGATGTACCGAAAGTGAGCATCGACTTTATGAAAGCTGTTGGTGCTGGAAGTATATTCTTAAACTGGACTGTAAATGATGGCAACGAACCGATTAAAGAATATGTTATCCAACATATGAAGAACGGAACTAATCAATATCAATATTATTCTAAACAAATTGGAGGTGGTAATTCGAGTTATGTTTTAAGAGGTTTTGAAAGTGGTACAGCATATCAGATTGGAATTAGCGCTACAAATACCGTGGGTACATCACACGTACGACTTGATCCACGTTGGATTACTACGCTTGAAAAAGGTATTGAAATAAGGAATAATCCTGATCGTGTATCTTCGTTTCCCGAATTACGAAATAATAGATCAATTCAATTTATTACAGATCCTATATTTGTGCCAAAAGTTTCCGTTAACGGAGTCACTGAAAATTCTATTACAATAGGATGGACAGTACCGCCACCAGATTTAAAAGAACACGTTCATTATTATAATTTAATGGTTACACATGGAGATCAGAAAAGAGAAGCAGTATATCCAGCGCAACCATTTACTGTCTACGCATTTGTCGATCTCGATCCCGATACAACGTATAAGTTTAAAATTGCCGCGTGTAGTGAATATACAAAGGAATGTGGAAACTGGAGCATTGAAGTGAATGGTACTACTTTAGATGGAGGTAAGATATTATTGAATTTGCAAACTCATTATTTTTTAAACTTTAGAAATTTAAAATTAATCATATAATCTTAATTTTAGTGGCCAGTCCTCCTCAGAATTTATCTGTTAATTGTCGATTCGATAATATAAGTAGCTCCAGTTTTATCTCTATTACATGGGATCATCCAGAGAAATCTAACGGCGTTATTACTCGTTATAATATACAATTAATCGGCATTGCCAGATTTAAAAATGGTATGGGTCGTTTAGATATTGATACTTGGGGACCACAGAACTGGAGTGTTAAAAAAAATAGCACGCATTTTAATCAAATACCGGCTAATACGAATTACACGGTTCGTGTGAACGGTGTAACTAGATCTCGTACACCAGGAAAGGACGCTGTCGGTAACTGTACCACGCCAATTACCATACCAGATAGAGATAGCTTAAACATGCGATCGTGGCGAAAAATCGAGAATCAGGGTAAACAATTGTTTAAGTTATATCTTCCGCGTATCACAGAAAGAAATGGTCCTATATGTTGTTATAGAGTTTATTTAGTAAAATTAGCACCACGAAAGAGCGTCACTGATTTACCACCACCTGAAGAAATTAATGTGTATTCCTATCAATATGCCCATAATTCACCTTCCGGTGGTGCTTACGTTGCCGAAACATTCGATAGTGATCGATTGATACCGGAGATTTTTCTTGGCGATGGCGAATCATTCAACAGTAGTAGCATGTGCAATAAATGTATTGGACTTAGGCCAAAAGCCGCTCCACCAGTATTACATTTTGTTCCCGAAGTTTCAACAACCATCTCAGCACTTAATACAACACCTGCCACTACTACAACGCCAGTAACATGGAGTACAACTCCCGCTCCAACGACATCGTCAGCTACTACTCAAAAGATCGAAACAACCATTGCAAATTTAATAGACAATAATCATACAGAGACTGTGGAAAGAAGAAAAAGAGAAAATATGGCTACCCAGAAAACAAAGGGTAATGATGGATCTTCTGAACTACCATCATTTACCGCACAAGATGGTTTCTTAGATGAAAACTCAAACTACACGGGTTTTATCGAAGTTATTGGTATGATTAATATATGTATAAATAAGTTTACATATTTTACACTTAAAATGATTTATAATAATATACTTTCTTATAGTATTTGGAAATCAAGATCAGCTTTTACCAGCCTATAGTAATTACTTTAATCCTCTTTATGGAGGGTTAGATCCCGTAGCCGTGGTGTCAGCGGAAGTGACCACACTCAGCGTAATTCTGCAAATTTCCATTGCTCTTATACTGATCATCATCATTCTTCTCATTGCACTTTGTGTATTGCACAGATATACAAAGCGTGCTCAACAGAGAGGAGAAGAAATTATAACTTTGAGAAATAGTTTCAGGTAAAAGAATATTTTATAATTATAGCCATTATATATTTTCACTAGAAAAAAATATGAGCTTAAAATTTAATAAATATTTTTATCTTGATAGGCATTTATGCAGGAGTCTTAGAGGTAGACATCAATTGGTAGCAGCAAGCCCTCCAGACATGCCTCCCATTCCTAAAGGTGAACTACTCCAGGCATATCTCGAACGACATCGGGATTCTGATTATGGTTTTCAACACGAATTCGAATTGCTACCGGATAGATTCACAGATCGTACAACAAGAGCTTCGGAGGCACGTGAAAATCTATACAAAAATCGTTATCCAGATATAAAGTGTTACGATCAGACTAGAGTAAGACTCGCACAAATGGATGGAATTTGCGGATCTGATTACATAAATGCGAACTTTGTGTTAGGATACAAAGAACGTAAAAAATTTATATGCGCTCAAGGTCCAATGGAAAATACCGTTTGCGATTATTGGAGAATGATTTGGGAACAACATCTTGAGCTGATACTTATGTTAACGAATCTCGAAGAATACTCAAAAACGAAATGCGCAAAATATTGGCCAGACAAAGGTGAAACTAAAAATTTTGGTGACATCACTGTCGAACATGTTCGAGAAAGAGCTTACTCAGATTACGTTGTTCGTGAATTAAAAATGACACGATTAGGAGAACGGGATGCACGCACCATCGTTCAGTATCATTTCTTAGTTTGGAAAGATTTTATGGCACCAGAACATCCTCATGCGATACTGAGGTTTATCAAAAGAGTGAATGAAGCTTATTCGTTGGAAAAGGGGCCGATATTGGTACATTGCAGTGCAGGTGTCGGACGAACAGGAACATTAGTCGCATTAGATTCTTTGCTGCAACAACTTGCAGAAGAAGGTCAAGTTTCGATTTTCAATACAGTATGTGATCTAAGACATCAAAGAAACTTTTTAGTGCAATCGTTAAAACAGTATATTTTCACTTATCGTGCATTAATGGAAATGGCACAATACGGGGATACGGAAATTTCAGCATCTCAGCTTAAAACTACAGTTACAAGATTAAGACAACGAGATAACGGTAAAGAAAAATGTAGAATGGAGGAAGAGTATGATGTAAGTAAGAAACTTGAATTTACGTGACAAAATTATATTAGTTGATAAAAGTTATTTATTTTGCTTTTGTTACTTGTAGAAAATCAATTCTGTATTAGAAGACAGAAAATCATTTTCTGTTGGTGGAGGAGAAGAAAATAAGAGCAAGAATAGGAGTGAATTAATAATACCATATGACAGAAATCGAGTAATTCTTACGCCCGTTCCAGGTAGAGAACATTCAACGTATATAAATGCATCATTTATTGAAGGCTATGACAATTCCGAGTCGTTTGTTATCACCCAAGATCCGTTGGACACTACGATAGCAGACTTCTGGCGAATGATTTCAGAACAATGCATCTCTACGATAGTAATGTTATCCGATGTAAGCACTCTTTCTTCTTTTTTCTAATTGTTGTAAGTTTTTATAAATGCTTAAAAGCTTCAAACTCTTTGCGTAAATATCGTACGTGGTACGCAACTTATATTTTATACATGATAAATAGAGTTGGACGAAAAATATTGTTGTGTCTCCGACTTCTTTCATAAGTACATATATTATATTGCATAAAGCCATATGCCAGATATGCCATTTTAGAATATTATACAGATTATAATATAAATATTTATTTCAGTTAAATGAAGGTCCACGAAAATGTCCACGTTATTGGCCTGATGACGATGCAGCATACGATCACATAAGAGTTAGATATATTCAAAGCGAGAGCTGTCCATATTACACTCGCCGTGAATTCTGTGTTTCTAACACTAAAACTGACGAAAGCGTTGTTGTAACACAGTACCAATATCATGGATGGCCAACGGTAGAGGGAGAAGTACCTGAAGTAACTCGTGGTCTCATTGAACTCGTAAACCAAACACTTACAAATGACACAGAATCAAGCGGCTCGCTAGTCGTACACTGCAGTTATGGATCCGATAGGAGTTCTATGTTCGTCGCTCTTAGTATATTGGTTCAACAACTAAGGACTGAAAAACGCGTAGATATATTTACGACGACGAAGAAGTTACGATCGCAAAGACACGGCATGATTAGCACTTTTGTACGTAATTTGAATTTAATATTAAACAATTATTTGTTTTAATATATAAGAAATACTTTGTTTTAATGCATATATTGACATTTTCAGGCACAATACGAATTTCTACATCGTGCTATCGTAAATTATTCAGATCTTCATAATTTGGCCGACGACGAACCAGCTTCTTAATACCACGGAATGTAACAATGGAACATCTCGGTAATGTTCGGTGAATATGTGCATAAAGACAATTCACGTACAAAAAATGTTTGAAAATGTACGAATGCTCAAAGAAACGTATATTGGGCCAACCAAAGAAATTACTAATATATTGGTGAAACAAATACATCATGAAGTTAGACTGAAATATGCATATGCATAAGCAACTATCGATCTTTGACAATTTTCATATTTTATGCACAGACTATCGAATTATGTGTATTAAACATTTATTCATACTACAAGAAGTAAGCAGTAAACATTTCACATTGAAAAATTCATAGGATTAAACTAAACATACGATTGGTTTGATACGATACAGAAATAAAATTAACCAATTATTGGTTAATCGTTAAAAAGTGTAATACAGTGAAAACGCTCGTGGTATCACGTTCTTGACAACGTTGTGAATCAATCTTAATAATTTATTTTTATTGATGGAATCTAAAAAGAAAAACCTGAAATAGTGTAACAGTTAACATTTTTGTGATTGAAAATGGGATACGAGGAAAGCATTGACGCAACAAAGTAAGTGCGTTTTTATTAACAAATACGACTATTTGGTGGACTTATGAAAGAACTAAGCATATTTATAAGACGTATGAATATTCTGACAAGTGGACCATATAACTTACCAATCTAATATTTGATCGTGCGTTTATACCATTAGAATGTTCAAGCTCAATGTGAAATGTAAAATACATTGCAACATTAAAATTATGTTTCACGAAACATAAAAAACTTCTATGTATATCTTAAATATAACTTTTACGTTTTTTTAGCGCGTTATATTATAGATATGTGTATATTCCTTTTCATACACGATCACATATAGATGGCATAGTTTATATGGATTAAAGCTGAATTAAGAACTGGGTTGTATTCTTCCAAACGTTTTTGCTGGCATGCATTGTTAATCTACCGTTCGATGGCAAGGAAAGATCAAACATTAATTTGATCTACCTTACAATTTACGATTATTAATGATACTACGCACGCAGTGTGTGTTTATTAGTGCAGGATTATTTGTAACATAGGAGTCATATACAATATAAAACGTGCGTACACTAATTTTTCTTCTAAATAAAGACTGATCTTCTTATTCAGTTCAAAATTCGTGAAGAACGGCATGCAAAAATTGCTGTGAATTGTAACACGAGGAGAAGAATCATTTTTTACTTTTTCATACATGAAATAATTAGGAATATATCTGTGTGTGTGGCATGTCCGCAAATGTGCTTTGTAAGTCACCGACGAAGTGTTACGCATAATTGGAGGGCTTACGCGGCACAGTAGGAGTTAGGTTTTTACTTGAGAATGCTAAAGACATAGGTAGTTTTTATGCATCTAAAGAAAATTTATCAATTAAATTACTCGAATGACTGTGAAACGAACCCAATCTGGGAGAGTCCTCTTAATTCATAATTAATTAGAAAATAAAATCATCGGAAAGACATTATACCGGAATAAAATTGAATTTTTATATTAATAACAGGAACTACCTATAGCTGCTAGTGTTCTACCTCACAATGGATAATGCTAAATATAAAAACAGGTCGATGAGATTACTATAAATAAGGAAAGAAAAAAAAATGGAATCATTGAAGTGAAAAAATTGCGAAATTATGCACTATATATGTTATTTCTTCGCACGCTCGTTCTTTTCTAGTCAAGTTTTTAACTCCGACACGTGCGCTGCTAAGCCATTCATTTATGGCAGGGGACAATCACATTTTAAATTCTTGATTTACATCGCATCGATCGGCAGGATTTATTTTTCTTTCCTTTCCTTCGTGTCAGTTTCATTCCATTCGCGTGCATATGATGCACGTCCCTACTCGATGTATATGTGTGTATAACCTACTCATTAACTGAGAAGCAATTAGTTGCTAGTTTGCGCCTCGATTATGTTGTAATTGATAGAGATCTAAGAGACAATTATGTTCCGTCTGGAATTAGAATCGCTACTATCACTACTGTTGCTTTATTGCATTAACAAACGGTGTGACGTATTTGTTTTTATACTCAGCAGACAGACTTATGCATAGGAGTATTTACGAAGGTGCAAAGTGCCTACGAATTTCCACCTAGTCCCATTTTTTACACAATGTAACATCGTTAATGATATTTGTCTTTTTCCCCGTGAATTTTATGTAATTAATTGATTACAAATCATTTGATTAGGCATCGTATTGGACATTTCTAAGATATAAAATATTTAAAATATTCTATACTATTTTGTATGTATTATTTATATAGATGTTTACATCAATAGTTTATATATACTTTATAAATGATGGGACTTTTATACTACCTGAATATTTACACTTTTCTAACCTTCATTATAACCTTATGAGAACTTTTATTGCGTTTGACAGCTCAATACTCCTCAATTTGCATAGATTTTATACATGCCTTTTTTGGTCAGTGCAAACAGAATATTGTATGGTGGAAATTCTTAAACATTTTGTATAGTAGTTGTAGTCTAGAATGATTTTTATATTGAAATATAATGGAAAGATTTTTTTTAAAGGCAAATCGACACGCACAATATGCATGTAAAAATATAATCTCATGGACTTCTGATATTTTTTAATGTAAAATTTACAAGCAGAGCGTCTCACTTGTAATGAATATATCTCTTTTAATTTATATTACGTTAATATCAGTGAGAAAATAAGTAATGTTCATATAATGTTCATTTATTTATAGGATATTTATAAGATCTGCGATTATTATATTATTATATATATATTATATTATATATATATAATATATATATATAATGATTAATTGCGTTTCTATTATTTAATAAGAGTTTTGCGCAGAATTAGCGGTTGTTTCCAACTTTTATTGCATAAAACTGAAACGCACTTTACGTGCACGCGAAAATGCGTAATTTAGGACAGTAATAACAGTAATAACATTGTTAATATTTGATACAATATATAATTGCAAAATTGTAATGACAATTTCGTAATTAGTTACATGTATGTTCTTATTACATATTTTCACCTCATGTGTAAAAAAAAACATCGACATTTTTACAGCCAGTGTATGAATTAGAAGCATTAAAAGCATTGTTGTAAATTAATGTATACAATTTTTTATTTTTATCATAACAAAGATACTGATACAGTCCAATAAGAAAAAAAAAAAAAGATATGTTTCGGCCAAATAGCAAGTGTATTGCAATTTTTTAACTTCTTATTTTGTAAAATGCGCATAAGAAAAATACAATGTATTATAATACAGATATACCTTAGATATAAGTTAAAGTTAACGGCAGCTGCACAGCTTGCCATATTCTCTCAAAAGGTATATCTTGATAATGACGCGCATTATTAATTACATCAGGCTGTGTATTGATATGTTAGTTCTTTATTTAAATCAAACTAGATGCGGTCGATTGAAGTTAAATTGGTTATCGATCTGATATTAACTTTAATTCATCTCGAAGTAAATGGCTCTATGTAATTGGCTAGGAACATGTAGCGCGATTAATGATACATCGTGCCCTATAGGAACGTGTGCGTGAGGTTTGTTGGTATGATTAGGCAGTACGTGTAAGAAAAAGAGGAGACGGCGGTCTTTTTTGTGGATAATATATAATTCATGTAGGATATATATTAAATATTCTCCTGTGTCCAGACAAAGGTGATTGACCAACTATGTGTCAACTTACGCGTTAAAAATGCCATTCATGATAAATTCACTCTATTATCCGAATGAAGTAACTGTGTTAAGTAATAGTACTCGAATCAGCTAGCGTAGATCTTTGTACATTGTGCTATTGCCATAGCAGTGAAGTATGATATATTGTGAATATGATTGTGCTGCATTTGACAAATATCTTTAAAATATTGGAATTAAAATAAAATCGTTTACCAAAGGAGCTTACTTCTTTGAAGGAAATACCTTTGATTCAATGTAAACGAATTTGAAATTTTTCTGTCTTTGCTATCACAGCACAGATGTCACTTGTAGCAGCACAAGCTTATTACAATTAAAAGAAAGGGAGAAGACTTTTACAAAGCACAATAAAAAAAACTATTTTGCTTGGAGATCAAAGTGCTTGAAGCAAAAGCTTTTTTACGATTTTGATACATAAATTGAAATTTGCAATGATACCAAGTAAGATAATTGTCAAGGGCATTTTCTATGCTTATACTTCATTTTTTCATTGTGATTTATTCATTGCTTGTGTTTGACGATTCACTAAAGTACATTGAGAAAGCTTCTTAAATATGCAATGTACTGGCAAAGTATTGCCTTAGTAACGAGAGTATACTGACAGACTTTGGATTTTGAATTGAAACAGGATAACTTTAAGATCTGTTTTTTTCTATACATCTTTATACTTTCTTAATACGTGCACGAGCAATGTACTATCTATCTGATATACATAAATCCAATGGCACCTACTAACGTTCCTGTGATATTCTATGCGACTGATGAGTTTAAGATGTGATGAATCACAATCCTTTTTGTATAACTGGCAATAGAAATTAGTTTCTATAGCATCAATCTTGTACTTTTATAACTTGTAATTTCGAGTTACTTTTATCTAATTTTTCAATGAACTTCCGAGGACATTTTACATTTGATACGGATATACATATTTGAATTTTTTTAAATACTTTTTACCGACTCGCTGTTAAGATGAAAGTAATCTGACAATTAAAATGTTACGCGTTTTGCGGATAATCTAGATGCCGCGAAACAAGGCGATCGATCGTAATTAAATGGAAACTTACTGACTTTTTTATCTTTTTTTTTATACAATCGTTCGATGTAGCATCGGTTCAACTTGCGTTCAAATATTTGCATGATGTAAAAATATCGGTATCTTACAGCTAATGGTCCGACACGATGTGTATGGAATAATCTTTCATTGTAAATAGCTGCTGAAATTACAAAACTGCGTAGTGATTTTTTCGAAACTATATGTAATACTCGAAGCAAAAAGACGTTACACCTGAGTATTAAGCTTATATATATAGGGTATTTAAAAAATATACATATGTCGAATTAATGATTTTGCCCAATATGTATTCATTAATGGATCAAGACACATCACCCTATATATGTATACTTCGTTTTATATTTCCGATTATTTTCTCTCGTTATAAAGTCTTAATGGCGGAGGAAATATTCTAGACAGATAATACAAAAAAGTATTATCAAAAGTATTCTTTATAATTAGGTATTATCGTTGCAACCTTTGCGTCGAGATTTTAACGAGGTACTGCTTATTCTGTAAACATAGCAATAAAATATTTTACACGATCTAATTCATTAGCGACATGTATAGACATATTGTTAAATTTTATTTTCTCCGATGCGTAGCTTATATCGAATTCTGTAATTTTTATTTATTCAATGACTGTACCGTCAAGTAGAGGATTCTGATAATTAAGGATAAGTATACGTGCGACGTTCGTTTAAAAATATCGTGCTGCCATGTACAAATACATATATATAAGTTTCCGCTCGAATTGTGTACGTAAAGATGTGCTATGAATCGTCGTTGTTTCATTTTTAGTATACAGTATAGCGTACATTTATGTTCATCTACTTACACGACTAGCAATTAATTCTTAGAGCAATCTGTAATGTACATTCAATATGTACGTCTTTCTTTATGTTAATCTAAGCTTACTATAAAATTACATTTACAACTTTTTGTATACCGATACTCAATTTAAACGATAAGGATAGAAGCAAGAAAAGAGAGAGAAAAAACCTATCTCGGCCTATTTTTAGCGAAATTACTAGCGATATAATCTCCATCGTTGTTTATAATAATCGCACAAACAATTCTCAGAAATGAATGCAAATTATTAATTAATCAATTCGTGATCTGAATTCAATGTGCGAACGAGCTGAAACCAGATCTTTTCGAAGAATAGTCTTTCATCGTAGAATCGTATACCGTGATCCTGAAAAAAAAAACGTAAATCTTTATCAAGTATCACTTTCAATCAACTTAGGCACTAATCTTTTGTAACGGTATTCTTTCGTTCTGTATATAACGTATCATTTTAAGGCATATTTTTAACTAACCACGGTTAAGTTCTCCGTCAAATATCAGAAATTATAATACACGAACGGCTCTTTAAATTTTCGTGTTCGATATCGAACGGTGCTGAACAGCCGGAACTGATGCGCGTAGTAATCGTAACTGCGCGCGCACGTGAACAAACTACGTGACAAAGTTCAAGTCGATTTAGCGGCAATCGACATTCCGTCTATAATTGACGGGTGTAAGACCACGTGCAAATAAGCTACTCAATATTGTTGAGATTTCGTAGCGGTAACTCTGTGTGCGATTCTCAGTAACATTATATTTTAACCCTGTCTTTACAATCCACATTACTTCGAATATGGTTCCTCTATAGTAGAGAAACACGCGCCGCGAATATTCATTTGCATTAATATTTGCATAGAAAAAAAGAGTTAAATAAAACTATAACTTTCAACATTGAAGAAACTAACATATATATATATATACCATTAACGGATTGCTTCCGAATTCTTCCCAACAGAATCAAAACAGTAACTACAGAACGTAACATAATTGTTACCGAATAAATCATTGCTATAATCGGCGTTAGTATGATTTATTACATGCGTGCCGACTATGGTCGGCATTCGTATTTACAGGTCCTCGCATGGATGCTGATTACAGCCAACGTTAGAAACGAAAGAATTAATAGCGGGAACGCACACCTATGTGCATTGCATTATTAAAAATATATATACATAATTGAATCGCAACAATAACCTTGTACACTGCTGCGTAATCGCAATGACATCGCAATGGCTCGTCTGCACCAGGTCTAATTCACAAGAAAAGAACAGCTTCTGTGCTTCGTATATTTCGTAAAGAAAAATGTAAACGCTCTAAAAAGAGGGCCTACCACCGTCGTCTCCAATCCGGTTCGTTGACGCATAATAAGTAGAATATTTTTTTATTCTTTTTTTTTTAATTTTTTTTTATTTTTTTTTTTTTTTTGTAAATGAAACCGTGTAAGAGAAATAAAATTGAAATTCATCCGCGTATTGTATTAGCGCATTATGTTCGTATGTAATGAAGGATTAAAAGTTAAATTACGTATAGCCTTAGATTTTGTATGATATTCACTTTATAAGAGGGAGGTTATGCTAAAGATAAAGATATATATATTATATATATTATATCTATGAAATAAGTGTAACGACAATTGATCGTTCGCCGATAATTGACGAACCACAAAAATGATGTAGCGGCGCTGATTATCGAATCATCTTTTTGTATGAAAAGAAAAAAAAATGTAAAGCGATATCGGTAACGGTGCACTCGATGTGAAAGGAAATACATGACACAATAACGAACTATACGAGCAATTTTCGTTTTCCTTTCCTCCCCCTTCTTTTACTAACATAACAGGACATGAAACATTACGGTACATTCTTTTAACATTCGTCCAACGAAAATCTAAGACTACTTTTATATAAATTCCTTCGTGTAATTTATACACTCACAAAATCAAATTTCATTCCGAATGTATGCGTATATAATATTTAATTCTTATTTTCTATCTATTCGCGGATCCAGTAATTTTCAATCCTACGAGTTAATGTACCGTTATGTAAATTTTAAGCTACAAACATCATTAGTATTGATATACATAACTATTTAATCGTTTTTATTGTAATATTATCGATATTTATCATTATAGGAAATTAGAGCAATTTAATTTTGTAACGAAAAGTATATAATGTAGAAAGTGGGAAATATCAATATTGTAATCTAGACGAGTAATTACGGTGAATATAATTAAAGAAAATCATTGGTTACCATCTAACGGCTCCTCGCAGGTCCACTCAGTGAACCGCAGTTCCTTCATCGTTTATTGTACACGGTCTACATCGAGAACTTACACTATGATTTGCATAATAAACTAATGACAATTATAATCACGACATAGATTTTATACGAGCAGGATGTTATAAACTATATCTTTTAGGAAATTACTATCCCATTATTATATTCTCCCATATATATTATTATCATCTAATATAGCGTTTTTAGAATAAATCAAATATTAAAACAACTTTCTCAATTAAAATACTAATACCGATATACCAATTGTCTCTCGCTTAAAACAAAATGTATTACCACAACTGAGGAAATATATATGTATTATGTATACGATTCTCGCTTTTGCCTATGTTCAGGCATCCATGCGAGTTTCCTTTTAACGAACTACAGAATGAAACAATCTTATGTAGTTAGTAGAACAAAAGAAAACCAGTTTTCTGGCACAACATTTCGATTATAATCTAACTTCATTTACCTTAATGGCATCCTACGATCTGCGTCAAAAAGCAAGCGTCGCTTGTTTCCTCTGAACTGGTTTACTGTACTGTTCCCATTTTTCTTACGAGTCACTTAATAATCACTCGTGTTGCCCAATTTCTGCACAAGACATGGACAAACCGATAAGAATACGAAACAAGCGGTAAGATGATATTGTCAAACACACGTTGAAATCTCCAATGTATTACGTACATGTGTATTCGAAAACTTGATCATGGGCTATTCGTCAAATACGTATGTGGTTTCGAGCACATACATTATATTCTATCGCATGTCTATGGAATCACCAATCTTAAAAGAATAAAATGTTTCGTGACAGTATAATAGAAATGAACATATTTCGAACATCATCCTTATATTTCTACACCGATAAAATTTTTTATTACCTTACATTGTAGTAGTAGGTAATTGGATAATTGTACCTATGCCAATGATGAGTTTATTAATTAAAAAGAATTATTTAGTAAAAATGGTATCTCATTAACTTTTATTTATTATATTTCTAAGTATGTATTTTTAAAAAAGTATATAAAAAGTAATATAAATTATTAATTATAAATATTTTAATGTTTCTCAGAAATAAGATTATATAAATATAATCATTATCATTTAATAAATATAATCATAAAACTAAGTCAGTAATCACAGAATTGATCATAACCCAATAACCGGAAACCTACTAAAAAAATATTTAACTTTAAACATGCATTTAACATACAGCAAGTTTGTACATCTCTTAATGGATGTTCTGATACGTACAACCATGAATTCCTCGAATACCTGGTGGGGAACGAGTTGACCGAGGATATTCATGCAGTCCATCCCTGCTAGTACAATTGCGAGCATACTGACCGTGAGTGTTTGTTACACACATCCGTAACATGGTATTTCGATTACGAGCGTGAACCTAAAAAAGGAAAAATCATTGTGTAATCGGAAATTCAATAAACACAAGAGAGTAACGAATCGCTGGCGATTAATTACTAGTGAAGTTACGATAATAAGGTACAACGATACGCGACATAGCTCGCTAAGCAGAAAATTAATATTACAGCAATAACGTGAAGATCGTTAATTATTATAGAACCAATGTGATACCGGTAAAAATGTATGTTATTTCGTTTTAATTAAATCTTATCGATAATTGAAAACATCCCGCTATAAAAATATGGAAAAATGATTAACAAAGAAAAACACTTCTATAGTTAATCAACAGATATGTTTCATATAGAATAAAAAAAATTATATATTTATACGTCAAATGAATACATCGAAAAGGATGAAGTTAATTTATCTTGTTTTAGTATTTTTAAACTCTGTTAGGAACGTTAGAATGAACGGTGAATCGAGCGGAGAATATCTTCAAAAGGCGATGTTCCAACTTCAAGAATTCAATGTTCCCTCCCCTACTAACATTTATGACAGGATGTCGTCAAATAACGGTTATAAAAATGTAATCTATATGAATAAAGATCGACAAAATTATCAGGTTCAAAAGATTAATATGAATACACAGCGAAATACGCAAAAATACCAAAACCATAGCTTCCAACATCATAATACTATACTTAATGAAAAGGTTGATTTACATCCAACTGATTTAAGTTTTTCACAATATCACGAGGTAAATAAATGACATTTTTATTCATACATTTTAAATAAATATTTTATTATTTTTGTTTCATATAATTTGTTATATATCTAAAGAGTTCCAAAAAGAGCTATTAAGAAATTACCTCTGATTTTTCAGCCTCACATTCCGATCGTTACCAAAGTAAAAGATCCAGAAGTGCTTGGATTTACAAGGGCAGAATTGGCGGCCATGTATAAAAGCGCATTAGAAAAGGGATCGACGATCAGTTTGTCTTCATTAACCAATGCACTCTCTTCCGGCGAGGTACCTCAGATTACACAAACTCACGTGGAATTTCCGATTAAGCAGCCTCTCTATCAATATTACTTCTTTCCGCTAAAAACTTTTATGTCAGAATTTAAAAAAGATCGCGGTTATAAAACGATTGTAAGTACATATTCTAATTTGAAATTGAAGAAAATTCGTCTAATTTAAAAAAAAAAAAAAAAAGAAATGCAAATTATTATTTTATTCTTCTCATTATTACGTTCCTGTCATTCTTTGTAGCCTGCCCATGCATATGACAAGACGGAAGCTGCACAAACTACTCAAACGCAGTTATCAAATCCTATCTTTGTAGCCATAAGTACTTTTGTCACTATGGCAATTGTATTCATGATGAGTGTTTTATTCCTGCCAAAGATTACTCAACTCGATATATTTCCAGCGCGAAGTATTCAAGATGATTTCTTTTATCTAACGAACATAGTTACGAACGCCATTGAACGTTATAATTTGTTGGAGAAATTTAGAGATCATCATGTAAATACTATCAGGTAGTTTATAATATAACGAGATAAATAATGTATATACCTAGGTGAATTTTATAATTAACATAGGGAAAAGAAATGTAAGCGATTTTATAGATTATAACTTGGATTAAAATGTATAAGGCTGATGTAAGGCCGAAATAAAATTAGATAATTTGTCAAAATATATTCATAACATCTATTTAATTACATCATTTGTCACTATAGTTAGATAAATTTTAACAAAAACAACAGTGAGCTAAACAAAACAATTCTTATTTGATAACAGTATATAGTATTTCTAAATTTTGTTCTTTAAAAAATGTAATGTTTTACAATTCCTTTTTTTGTACATAAATATGTATTAATAAAATTGTATGAAATTGTACAACTAGAGATATGCTCCAAATAATACAACATTAAACGATACTAGAAACATCTACAAGTATTGTGCATTGTGTATTTTTATAATCCTAGTTATGGTAGAGAAAATAAGGATAAATTATTTTCTGTGATCTGTTTAGGGAATGTATATGTATCTGTGATTACATTCAAGAACTATCTAAATTTATAATAAAGAAGTTAGGTACTTTTCAAACTTTGCTACATGTACTTCTATGTCTTGTAAAACTATACTTGCTTATATTTTACGGCCTGTACAATATGACGTATATAAAGGAAGGCACACTTTGGAATAATACCTGTAAGCTCATTATTCACTTTACATGCTATCTATTCTTTTGTAATCAGTCTGTCCGATTGGCAGTGGAAAGAGATGCTTGCTCTGCAGCTTTCCGTTTTAATACTTGACGTTGATGTTCGTATTCGAAATCTTCTTCGGTTAGATTTAATTTTCGAATCTGCGATATTGCATTTATTTAACAAAATGTACTTGTTTGCAAGAAACGAGACACGAAAATCAAGTATCCTACCTGATAAACTAAAGCTTCTTCTTCCATAATATGCTGAGGAGGATTTCTTAATACTTGAAGCGTTTCATAAACTGTCGGACAGCGCTTAGTAAGAGATGTGCGTCCTAAGCTGCCTTTTAACAAAACTAGTCCAACTTTAAAGATAATTTTAACACCTTCACAAAGGAACATATCCCACACTCGTAGAATACTTTCCCATGGTAGTGTTCGCGTATAAACACATAAGAACCATTCGGTCATATATAAGATTGGTTCCATTTTTTGTTTTTTCTGAGAAATTAACGGTAATAATTAATTCTCATTTACACGCGGATTTTAATTAATTAATACTAACCAAATGTTTGTAAGCAATGGGAGACACTCTTTTCAAAAGAGCAAATAAAATATCTCCATCGCGTAATAATGTTTCCATTCCTTGACTATAATATCCAATTAAATACTTGTCACATATTGCAACAAGGCACCAAAATGCTTGTACTGCTGGCATATGCATCAGTAAAAATGCAGCAATAGGTGCTTGAGCTTGACAATAACCAACTTTACTATTTAAAATAGAATAAGCTTTCAATACTTTGAACAGTTCCTCCTGTCCAGGAGCTTCTCCAATAAACATTATATGATGTGGAAATTGACGATGAAGATCTTTTTTGATATCATCTATATACTTTGGATCACCAGATCGCTCCACCAACTCTTCAAATAAATTTGGGTTTGTATCCATTAGCAATTGACCTCCGCAAAGATTTAGCCATGCACGAAGTCTTACTGAAGGTGGAATACCCTTTCTACATCTTTCTCTAACTTTACGGTAATTTGTATTCATGAAATAACTCCAATTGTTTAACATCTGTATCCATTTTCGTTCCCTTCTAAGCATTACCTCTGGTGGTAATCCTTGTTTAACAAGGCTAGTATTTTATATATAAATATTAATATATACCATAAATATTACCATCATAACTGTTACATTAATATATAATTATTATATTACCTGTCAGAGCTACAATTGGAATCTTGAAGGAAACCATGTCGATCAATTTTAGAACCTTCAAACTTATCACTCTCTGTCTCTGCATCCCCATTATATGATCCTGAGGACGCCATAGCATTTTTCTAGTTGTCTAGAATAAAATATAAAATTTTGTAATATATATATATACTGTACTACTTCCTTGGAAAAATAATATTTTGATCAAAAAAGTTTTGTTTATTATATTGTACATCGTTTAAATATTTTTACTAATATCAATATAAATTTTAGTTCTAAAAATAATAAATAACAATGAAAAATAATCATACTAAGACTCTAACAATTTTCAAATTTACTATGAACATGTTACCAAGTATTCTGACGTTTTATAAACTGTGTATTTTATATTTATCTCGATTACATTGACAACATTTTTACACAAAACAAACGTTAATCGGCGCACTTTATGATTACAAATTTGTTTCACTTACAACATTAAAACGGAATAAAGAAGAGAATATCTGAACGCGTTTTATAATTGACAGTTGACAGATACATGCCAATAAATTTCGAATAAATAATACGATAACAAGATGATAATTTAAGATATCAATACTTCATATGTCGCACGATAAGGCACTGTTTTGTAACGCCCAAAAAGTTCGTGCAACGAATTACAATCATTTGTACGTGTCAAAGTATCTTGTCTCAGCTTGATAACTAACATAAACGCGTTACTATATACATATTCACACAATTATTTACTTTCACATTATCACATTAACAATGAGTGGGCACACCGTGTGAATTAACATTAGACTTACCATCGATGATCCGCAAAAATCTGATTTATGAAATTCCAAAAGAATATACTATACATTGCTTTAGAGTACCGATATTTTGCTTTTATCACACGCGTCAATTATAATAAATATATCAATTTAAATTAATTGATATATTACAACAAAATGTAGCGGAGATTTTTATCTCGAAATGGAACTACCAGGTACTCTACGTTAATTGGACAGTTCCGTTGATTCATTTACTGTTATCCAATAGTAAGAAAGGATTAAAAGTAAAGATAACTATACTTAACAGCGTAATCGATGTAACTATACAGCTATGTAATTCAAATCTAATTTCGTATTTAAGAAAAAGTGAAAATAAGTACATTAGAAAATGAAACGTAATACAATTGAAATTGAAATAATTTTATAATAGTAACGAGATAAGATTTCTCAATAAGAAAGGCTGCTTTCTACTTAGAGTTACATATGTGTGACACGTAAGTAGCTATATAAATACCTATTTTTTGTAACCTTACATAAATCGTTTAGAAAAACAGAATGAAATTTGATTAGAAACCTATTCTAGCAATATATTGTTCATTTACGTAGTATATATATACATATATATATATCTTGTTATTTCGTTACTACGTAAATGTTCTTAATTCATTATATGTCAATGGTTTATTTATTTTATTAAATGTAACTTACCGGCATTTTTTAAGTTTTGTTATGCACTTTCTAAGCTTCAACTCAAAAGCATGAATAGAATGAATAATAACAATTGATATGTAACAGTATTTATATATATGTCTCTAAATTTAAATATTAAATAATGAATTGCTTATGGAGGTTCCCATTTTGAGGTTCCATGGATATCTTGAAGATTTGATAATTATATGTACAGGCAATAAATTATAATGAATTTTACCAAGAATATGACTGACTGATTGAATATAAGTATTGTTTTGAAATTACAGAAAATCATGGCAAAAGAAATAACAAAGATACCTGTTAATATGTTAACGTGAGTATCTTATAACAAATATTTCAATACCTCTTATTTATTTCTTTCGTGTGAAATTAATATCATATATTTAAAACATTAATATTTTTCAGGGCAGAAGAACTGATAGAAAATAAAGGTTTGAAGTTTAATGCATGGAATGAATATGAGAAGTCAGTCAAAACTCTTCCAAAAACTGGAATGAAACAATTTGAACCAAATAATTCCTGGCTCCAAAATATGCAAATTGAAAAAGGTATTATGACTAGAAAAAATTTAATAGCTATAGAAAGAGTAGATCGTATTTCACAGTTAGCTAGTGCAGAATGGTTGCCTGAACAGAAAAGAGCTAAAGTAACAAAATACTCTGGTCAAGATTGGAGTAGTTTTGGTTTGGAGAAAAGTGGCACCTTGTATTTAATACCAGAAGAAGCATTGTTTCTTCTAGAAGCTGTATGTTATAATACAATAATAATGTATTTACAGAAATCATTTTCTGATATGGTAGAGAAAATATAAAACATTTTCTGTTTTAGAATTGTTTAGAACTTACATGGAATGGTGTAGCATTGTCCATCCAACAAGCTTATGAACTTCTAATTGATAACGTTGAATGCTCATTAGAGGAATATAGAGTTTATAGCCAGTTAGTACGATATGGTTATCGCATACAACGTTTTGTTTATGATACGGAAAAAAAGACAAAAAGTGATAAAAATTCTAATATAAAACGTAAAGTTATTGTTGAGCCAGAAAATGGCCTTTGGAGAACTGATACTCAACAACAGGATAAAGATTATATAGATATACAGAGTGGAAAATCTGCTAATTGTCCAAAAAGAACTGGTGCAAATATTAATAATTTTCCTACAGAGATTTTTCAGGATCTAGAAGAAAATAAAGATATATCAAATAATGTCTTTGAAATCGTAAATGATCTTCTTTGCGCAGTAGAAAATATCGAAGCTCAATCTACAAATGTTGAATGTGAAAAGGATATGAAAAACGGGAAAAGATCGGATATTACTTTGCAAACTGTAAATATAGATGAAAATAAAAAAAAACGGAATTCTAAGGTGGAAATTATATCAGATGAGACTTTATTAGGAAGTATTAAAATTGTCAAAGATAATATGAATGATTGTACCAAAGGAAGTAATGTACCAGCAAATTGGCGAGCATCTCGCATACAACGCAACGTTAAATTAGTACCTAGAAGAACAGATAAACTATTATCAACTACTGATATTTTAGATTCTAATTATAAAAATTCTGAGTGCAATTCAAGAAAACCTACATTATCTTCGCCACCTAGAGAGAATTCACAATTAAAGAAATCAAAACATGAGGTATCGTATAATGATATTTATAATAGTTATATTCACAGTATTAAAATATTAATGTTTCTCCCTCTTTTATATTCTTCCTTCAATTAGGTGATAGAACTTTCTGATGATGAAATTCAAGAGATACCAAAACCAATAACACGAATAGATTTATTAGATTCAATTCCAAACATTGCATTTCAATCCACAATCACAATAAAAGTTTCAAGAGCATACATACCACATAATATAAAACCTGTTAAAACAATCTACCATTATGAAAGTGCAAAATTAAAAAAATTACAACAAACAGATAAAAGATTACGATCTAGTCAAAATCTAGAACATACAAAAAGTAATGAAAGTCAAAATATGTATCAGTGCAATAATATCTCTATAAGCAACAATAATGTTAGAAAAAATACAAACATTGCTCCATTTAATCAAAATTTAGCAACAAATGCGCACAATGTTTTCATGCAAGATTATTTTTCCATGCAACATAGACAACATGGGAACTATAGTCCCAACTATGTATATAGTAATAAATCACCTTATACATACAGCCAAAATCTATATTGGCATCATAGAAATACTACATTTCAAAATGTATTTGTTGCTTTTGATAATCATAGTGCTACCATTCATCAAAACAGATTCACATCTTTGCCAATGAACAATTTGACAATGCCAAATATAAGTAACAATGTAACTAGGCATTCTTTTACTCGAAGCCAGTTTTATCATAATTTTCATCAAAATGTTTTTCCATTAAGAAGATTATGTCATCAAAGAATCGTGGAAAATACATCAGTACATTGTAGCATAGCTGGAAGTGTATTACTTACAGAACCTCGTCAGAGATATTGGCCACGAAATTATCATAGAAACATAAATATAGCATCAAATTGTAACGATGAAGTTTATCAATCTTCATTTAAAATACTGCCAGGAGCAGCATCATGGTCGGAATTAAAGACTAAATGGCGCGAAGTAAAAACGATCACTATCGATGATGAAGATACGGGAATTGAAGATTGTAATGAAGTACAAGTAGTTGAACAATTACGCACTCCTCTTGTTGGATCAAAGAATGCAAATAGTCTTGAAGAAGTTTTCAGTAAACTTAAAATAATTAAGTCTGCATCCGAAAAATTTGTAAGAAGAAAAAAGAATAAGTACAAAATATCATACAATGTTTATTCCAATACACAAAACTATAGAAAAGCAGATCCTGGTCTTCCATTCTACAGAGTAGTTGTGATAAAGTAATTTATTTTTATTAGTTATATTTATTTTGTAAAACTTATACAATAATGTTTTTTTTTATTTCAGACAAGATGATTCATTTATACAACCAATTGAATTGCACCGTTTAATGCAAGATGCAGGCACTTCGCCAATACTATTAGCCTGTGTTTCAATGTCAATTTCATATATTCAACCAGGATTTATATCTATACCTAATCTAACATAATTCAAATAAAATATTTCATACGCAATATTTAATTCTTTTCTATTTATTTTTATGTAAAATAAAGAATAGTTGAACACAGAAAAACTTGATCAACTATCAAGTATCTATTTATGTCATCCAAAAATTTATTGAAAGATAAATTTTTATCTGTGATATATTTTAAATATTTTATCATTTAAATATTTTTAATATTTTATCTGTGATAAGGAAAATGCTTTATAAAACATTTCTATCGATTTTATATATTATTTATGTTCAGGATAAGAATAGTAAGCAAAATACATTAAATAACACAAATTATATGTACTTCGTACTTTATTATAAACATTTCGAACAACACTATGTTGTAGAAATTATTTTCAATTTGTTTTTATATTAAATTTTTGTTATCTCGTGATATTCGTGGAATTATTTTCGGTCTATAACTGGTTCTATTGTTTGTCCGCCACAAATTTGACCCCAACCAATCAAACGCCAATGTTTTTCAACACGACGCGACAACGCAATTTTTTCGTCAATTTCTGTACATACAGGATTTGTTAAGCTGATTTTAGCTAAATCAGCACGAGTGGCTAATACACGACCTCCAGTGCTTAATGACCCAATATTTACTAATAGCACCTCATTTCTCGATAATTTTGGTACCTATTATAAAAAAATATTTTATAATTACAATAAAAATATACTAAAAAAAATCTGATTATATCTCCACACAATATATTTACCCTTGCACCTTTCTTATCACCCTCAGTTCTCACACCTAACAATCGCTTAAGAAGATAATATGATATTTCGAGCTCGATAAATATTTTAGGTAGAGCTCCTACAGCTCCTAAAATTTGCCCCACTAAACGATCAGCACGGCATAATGTTGGTTCGATTTTTGTTCCAACACCTTAAAATTTATTTTTTAAATATTACCAAGTTTCTTTTATGGTTTATATTTTGTCCAATTTGTTATTTTTTTTTCTTTTATGGTATTTGCTCTTACTTACCTATAAGACCACCTGGAACAGCAAATTGAAGTTCATTCTGCTCAGCAAATAATGATACTATCCGCGAAAATATGGGTCGACAGGTCAGTTTTCCTTCACTGTCTTTAGAAACCAGTCCAGGACGAACTTCAATTTCCATACCCACCTGAGAAACAAGAAATACGTAAAATTACATTCATGTAAGCATAATAACAAAAGTGTATTTTTAGCGTACTTTTAATACTCCTCTTAAAATACTTCCACCAGCAACGCCGCCTTTCAGATCATCTACTTCACAACCAGGTTTATTTACGTCAAACGACCGAATTACAATTAATCTCGGTTCCGAAGTGAAATCTCTTAAAGGTACTGGAATTTTTTTCGTAATATATTCGCACAAGACTTCAATATTATACTTGAGTTGAGCAGAAATTGGTATTACGGGCGCTCCTTCAGCTACTGTACCTAATTTAGAGAAAAGATCATGTTTTTAATATTATATGTGCATATTAATAACAATTCGTGTAAATTCATTATAGAATTATTATCAAAATTAAAATACCCTGTACGAATTTCAAAATTTGCTCATACTGCTCCTTTGCTTGTGCTTCCTTTACTAAATCTATCTTATTTTGCAGAATTACAATATGTTTCAATTTCATAATTTCAATAGCAGCCAAATGTTCTGATGTTTGAGGCTGGGGACACGACTCATTACCGGCTACAAAATAAATATTTATTAATTTCAATATTTCAAATAACTACCATTCCAGATACGATAATATAAAAGAATTTGACTATGTACCAATTAAGAGCAAAGCTGCATCCATGACAGCAGCACCGTTCAGCATAGTTGCCATAAGGATATCGTGTCCTGGACAGTCAACGAAGGATACATGACGTACAAGTTGAAATCGTCCAGAACAAACTGGACGTAAACAAGGGAATGAATCGTCTTTGCTTGAACCTCCGGATATGTAACATCCTGGTCTTGGACATTTTTCATTATCACACTTATAAATCTTTGCATTCGCGTATCCTGAAATGAGCCAATTAAAAATATTCGTGATATTATTTTATTTAAATAGACTTACTCTAATTCTATATTCCTATGAATTTTGTCCTGATTGGGTAAAATTAAAATTAATGGGTAAAATTAAAATTAATTATAGGATATAAAAATAGATAAATTACTAATATAATAATATGAATTTATTTGTTTACATTCAATGAAACATTCTTTCTATACAAATTTTTAAATAATTTTAAAATTGTTGCGAGAATATTTATTTTATAAGAATTCAAAATATTAATACGACAATTAAACAAAAGCCAATAGTCTTATAATAATTTCAAAATTCGATAAAATTATCTTTTTATGACGAAATATAAGTTTTCATTTAATTTTTTTGAGTTATGTAAATTATTTTAATTGTTAATATATTTAACAATCAATGTTTGTATACGTAGGAATGTTATTATATTACTATTAATTAGAATTTAAAATTATTGTAAGAACTTGATATATATGAAATTGTATTACAATAATTTACACATTGAAAGTTCATTTTTATTACAAATATTTTTTATAATCTCAACTTAAATGGTGCACTTTTAGCAAAATGATTTTAATATAATATTATAGTTTCATAGAAACATCAAATGAAAATATATTGTACGTATTCTGTATACATACAATAGATCATACATGAAAAATAAATGTTAAGTTATTGATATTCATGATTTGCAATCCTACGAGTAAGTATCTATGTGTCTAATGTAATTTATTTTATTATTATACCAGTTCAAGTTACTCTTACTGGTAACATTTCATTTGTTTACCAAAAATAACTTTCCATTTTTAAACTATGCTACATAACATTCTTAACATGAAACGATTTTTTCTATGTGAATATTATATATAGAGGTTTCTAATGATTATTTATATTAAAATTACGAGCATTTAATCATAAACATTTTATATTATGTGATATAATGAATTACATATTGTGGTGTTAAATTTATGATAACGTTCATATAAATAATCGAAAACAGTAAAATTTGTCACTTCCATTTCGTCATTTTGAATAATTTGTGACAGTAAAGAGAAAGATATTAACTATAACATGTAATACAATTCAACTATAATTATTTCTAACAAATATATATAAAATTATAAAAACTTTATCAAACGTTTTCTAAGTATTTTAACTATTTTCTAAGTAAGTATATAATCTATTGTTTAATAATTAAATGAATAGAGAAATAGCCGAAATTCAATTCAATTCTAGTAACATAGTGTTTAATTTATTTAGTTTCTCGCACGATTATCAAACTGATAAAAACTACATGTTTATAACGCTATTAGAGTAATAAATTTGTAAACAGTTATTCAAAACAAGTATCGTCTACAACTTTGAGCGCCACATTTGCATAAGGTTCTAATATTCGACAAGTCTGATTCTGGTGTCTCTGGACATAGTTCTAACTCCTCTTGAAATTCCGTGTTCATATATATATTTAAACTCTCTTTCATTGACATATTTTGCTTTATAGAATTTTCACTATTCTTTGATGATTGACACATGTAATCGAAGGTAATTTCCTCGTTTTGTTTAATATCTCTCAATGCAAACAATGCAAGCTTAGGAAGATTCGGATCAAGACAATTGATCCAAACACCATAGACAGCGAGATTTGGATCGCAAGAATGATTGATGAAATGCGAAACGTTACCATATACGGCAGCATCTACAGTATATGGACATTCTTCTTCAGACTCATTATAGTCAAGATCAAATAAGTATGTTCTACCAGCGGCATCGTATTCTTTGCCACGCTTTTCGGCCTCCTCATTTGTTATGACTTCGCCCACATATTGTGTGACAAAACAACCTTTTTTAATCGCTTGTAATGTTTTCACACCCCAACCCCGTCCATTGGCAGTTCTAAAAATGCAAAACTTCATCTTGCTGCCACGTTGCACTACTCGATTGAAGCAATTCATGTCGCAGTTGCATCGTTTGTTACATTCATATATCGGTGTTCCAGGTGGAACTCGAATCTTACATGATGAGGTGTACGGACATAGTCCGTTATCCTGGGCAAAGCAACAGTTTGTCTTAGAATTACAAGATTTGCATTCGCAACCAATGGGTGGATCATCAGGTATTATGACTCCATTACCAGGTAAATAATCTTCTATATAATAGAAGTCTCGAGGTGCTGTTTCCAAGTCTATTGCATTTTCTACCCGTATTAATGGTTTACCTTTAGTGATAGTATTAATTTCATTTTCCCACTCTTCCAAAGATTCTAACTGTTTTTTCCTTAAATCAATGACTAACATACGGAGAATATCATGTTTTATAACTTTCTCCAATTTACTACTTTTGACATACTTTTGATGTAAATATTTGGTTATATTAATGTATACTGTATTTGGTTCTACCGAAATTGATGTTATCATCTCTCCTCTACACTTAAGATAATTTAAAAATTCTCCAATATCCCTATCGTTCGGATAAAAATTTGTTTTCTTTTTGAAACGATTGATCAATTGTAATCTACTCTTTTCAAATTCTTCTAGAACATCCGGGCAGTTTACTAAATTCGACACCGGTTCCCATGTGTTATACTGTGAATTCCAGTTCTTCCATTTGATTAAATAAGTTGGCACTCCTTTTAATTCTTTCTTTGCAAGAATCTTTTCTACTTCCCAAAGAGTAGTCTCCATTAGTAACTTTTTCATTCTCTTCTTATTTTCATGTTTTATATCCATATATCTTACATCTTCCAATATAACTCTGAGCTCCTTCAGTCTAATATTTTGTAAATTTTTTTTATAGTCTATTTGATACTTTTCAATATTAGTGTTGGCATTTAATTTGCTTAATCCTATATTTTCTGTACTAATTTCTTCATTATCAGAAAAATGCAGATTTCTTCTATCGTTGATTGCTTGTTTCTCTTCTTGGTTCTTTTTAAAATGAACATTATTACTGCTTAAGTTGTTGCTCCTTGATTTATCTTCATGGTAAGAGTTATCATTGTAATTATTTTCTTCAGAAGAAACAAATCTTTGATCAAGCTTTCGATGTTTGGCCAGTGGTTGAACTAATCCTGGAGAAGCTGGTCTTTTTTCTGGTGTAGAAGACATTTCGCTTGCGTAACCAAGATTTTCTTCTTGTTCCCCTCTGGTATTGCCCTCTGCATGAGCGTCTGTAATGCCAAACATTTAAAGGATGTCATTCTCTCCAGTCACACTTTCCCATATTTTGTGTTTAACTTGTATAATTGTTTCTCCCCTTTCTCTTAGTATTAACGTTATCACCTTGAACACCAAGAATCCCTTGAATCCTCTTCGCTCTTCTCTGTCATTTATTGAGGAAAATGTTTGGTGCTATTATAAGAAAATTAATATAACTTATACAATGTTTATGCAAAAGAATATACCACATTATATAGTAGCATTTTTGAATGTTATAAATTATTACTTCAAGTTTCCATTAAATATAGAAAGATTCATGTTTAAATCTTATAATATGAATATGGTAAATCAGCTGATTTTCTGAGATAATATATATACTTAATGACTAAAGCACACCTTAATATTAATTTTGTATTTATATTTACAATTACATTGTAAAGTGTAATTATTATAAAACAATAATAATATGTTCTAAAACACCTTAAAACAATTTCTAAGATTTTCATAAATAAAACACTAACTTCATATAACAGAGATTATTAGCTCTTTATTATATTTCTTTACATTATAAATAAATTTTTACATTGTATATTATTATAATAATTATATATGTGTAAATTAAAAAATTTATATAAAAGTTTATATAAAAATTTGATTAATAAATGTAATTATACTTACCTTAAAGTTATACATTAGATTACAAAGATATGTTCACACTCACACATTGTCTATTATATCAAATTGAATCACGGAAATAATTAAGTTTTATCAACAAATTTTTGGCACTTTAAGTCAATTTATTAAGGTATGCTTTAATCGATAATTATTTAAATCTTTCAATTGTATATGATCATTTACTTTTTAATGCATGAAATACACTAACTAGTGCACACATTTAATTTATCACAATTAGAAATAATCATGCATGAAGAGTGCATTAAAAAATTACTTGTGTATTAAATTATATGTGAAATTCTTATTGCAAACTGAATATTGTATTTATGTTGCTATATCAATATTTTAGTATGTTCTATTATCCTTTGTATTTGTACTTAAATTTAACCTTACTTTATTAATAAAGTAATTCATTTATATGCTAATATAAATGTAAATAATTGTGTACTTTAAAATCATTACGAGAATAAATTAATTATATTTCATTTAATATGTTTACTAAGCAATTTAAATAAAATATAAATACGAAAAATGACATAACTTGGAAGAAATAAAAGAAATATTATTACTACTATTACGTATAATTAAACAAGTTATAATATATAATATTTTAAATAATTACATAATGCTAGAAATAGAATTAAATTTTCAAATATGTCAGTTGTAAAACATTTTTGATTCCGCTACTCGGAAGTACATTTAATGAAATGGCGACAGTTTTTTACGATTAGCGCCCTCTATATAGGGAATGGTAAAGAATATAATACAGTAAAAAACATAATAATTCTTTCTAAATATAAATATTTTCTTTAAATATAGCGGAAATAATGCTTAAAATAATTTCAAATAGAATTCGCTCCTTTACAAAATTATTAAGTATAAATTTTTCTAGTTAACAATTTTGTTCAAACTTTATTTTTTTCCTAAAAAAAACTTAAGCCTATCACTCATACAAATTGTAATTGATATACCTTTATTAATAATTTATCTATTCTAATTGTTAAAGTAAGTAATGTATATAATATACAGTGACTCCCAAAAATATTCGTTCACTACACGCTACAGTACACTAAGTATGACTAATTTTATAGTTCTATATTTCGGTTGTTTATAAAGCAATCGCCCTGGTTATTTTTTTAATGATATGAAAACATAATTTATTTGAAAAATTCACATACATTGCATAGTAAAAGTTGCCGAAGAAAATAACGCCGTACTTTCAGTTCACAAAAATATTCGGACATATTTTATATTTATCTGTTTATCTCCTTCTGGCAACCCGATATTCCAAGAAAGCAGAAAAATCTCTATTTCTCAATAGTAAACATGACCTCGTCCAAAATGAGTCGCAAAAGAAATAATACGGTATTCAACATGCTGCAATTTATAATTTTCCACCCGAAAACGGGAAGAACCTATCGTGAAACTGATGATATGCTCCATATAAGCAAAAATATTGTTGCAGATATCATTTGACGATTTCATTTCGAGGATCGCATTGGATCTATTCCACAAACTGGAAGACTAAGTCTCTTAAGTACGAAAGAGAAAAACAGAATTATTCAAAAGGGAAAGAAAATTCGCAAATAAATGCCCCAAAAATAGTTAGTGGGGTATTAGAAGCAAGCTACAAAAACGTTTCGGTTGGAACAGTTGCCAGAAAACAATTTTTTATGAATGAGAATAGGGAGAAACAAGTGAATTTTATAAAAGAGCTAATTTCTAACAATGATTCATGGTGGAAAGATGTAGTATTTATTAACAAAAGCAAATTCAACCTTTATAATTCTGATGGAAGAACTTTGGTATGGCAAAAACTGATTAAAAAATTCTACTTTAAAAAAGTATAGTGAAACACAGGGAAGCTAGTGTAATGGTCCAGGGCTGTATTTCATCATATGAAGTTGAAAACTTGATGACAACATTATGGATAAAAATCTTTACTTAAACATATGTAAAAACAATTTAGTTCAAAATAAAAAAAAAATGGGAATTCATAATAGCTTTAAGTTTTATCAGGTCAATGACTAAAGCATGCATATATTACTATATACATTCATAAGATGAATTACATAAAATAATTTGGTAAACTCCAATTTCTTCAATAATTGAATTAGAACAATGACTCGAAAATGAATGGTCATACATTACTGTAGAATATTTAAGAAAAAGTATAGATAATGTGTCAAACAGATTAAAACGTGTTCTAAAACAAAATGGTCTCTCATCATGAAGTATTACAATTATTTTATGATACTAAATTATATTAAATAAATGATAACAATAATTCTTATTAATAATAATGAATGATCTTTTATTAAAAAACTACCCAGGGCGATTGCTTTATAAATAACTGAAATATTAAGCCATGAAGTTAGTCATATTATAATATTATCATAGTAATCATCCAAATATTTTTATTTGGGTCACTGTATTAAATCTATATTTTGACTTTACACAGTTTTTATTATATATATTGACATGTAAATATTGATAATTTTGAATATTTTTGGCATTAGTAATAATCTACCTTTTTCTTGTATTAATCATCTAAAAATCAATTATATAGTCAGTAATGTGTATGATATTTTACAGTTGAGTAGAGAAAAAGGGAAACTATATGCATGCTTTGCGGACTTAAAAACGGCGTTCGATAGGCTAAACAGAGAGAAATTGGAGGAGAAAATGAGGAAAATGGAGATTAGCCAAGAGGCCATAGGGAATGGCCAAGAAGGAAAAAGAGTAAGAAAGAGAAAGAAGGGACTAGAAAAGGTGAGAAATGGAAGGACACAGATGGAAGCAAGAGAAGAGCAAGAAAGGATGACAGCAGACCAAATTATAGAAGAAAGAAGAGAGAAACAGAAGAGAGTTGGAAAAGGATAAGGGAATCCAAATATAACATATATTACAGAAAAATCGTCAAAGAAGAGTTACCAAAATACTTAGAAGAGAGGATGAAGTGGAAGGATAGAAAAATATTAGCAAGATTCAGATGTGGAAACAAGACCAAAGCAAGGAAATACTGGAAAGAAGAGGGAGAAAAAAGATGCAGGCTATATAAAAGGAAAGAAGAAAGCCTGAGACATGTAATAGAAGAATGCGAAATAACGGGAGGACCAAAGGACACAGTAAAAATACTAAACAACTGGAGCAGGACTAACTAAACTGGAGAAGGACTAACAGAACTAAAAACAATAATGGAGAAGAGAAGAGCAATACAAGACAGGGAGGAACGACAATAAGGAAGCACAGCAAGAAGGCAAAAGCCCAAAAGTTGCCATAGTTTTAGAGACAGAATAATTAAGAGAGTGCAATATAATAGAGTGGATAAAAGGGGAAATAGATATATAAGAAGCAAAATAGGTAAACGAGATGTAAAACCGAAAGCTTGTCCAAAGCCGAAAGGCACGGTCTAAGCAATAATAAATAAATAAATAATATAGTCTATGATATTTTAATTTTCTTAAAATTAATGTCTTTTATATTTATAGAAAAAACTATTTTCTTTTACTTTGTACATATGTATTACACTTTTCATTGTTATATTAAAAGCAATATATATTTTTTAAATATAAAAAAGAAATATATTGTTAAAAACAATTCTATTTCAGTATTGATCTAAATTAATGTTAATTTTGTTTAAAAAATGTTATAATGACTTAGCTAGTGGAGGACATACATATCTCATAACAATATGTCATTTTTATATAAGACTTGCATCTACTTACCAAGTTTAATAGTAATGTTCCTTTCTAATTCATTTTTAAAACGAACAGTCTGTACTCCCGATATAGCTTTTACAATTGTAGACTTTCCATGTGCTACATGACCAATGGTACCTACACAGAAGATTTCAAATTTATATATTTCTAAAATATTGTTTTTATGCAGCATGTTTTTATATGTCTTTATAGTCATAGAAAGATTATATTTACCAATATTAATTGTTGCTTGTCTACTGATGACCTCGCGAGATAATGCGGTTAATTTGCTGACATCCTAAATAACAAGAGTTTTATACATTTTGATATTAAGATAGTAAAATATCGCCAATGTAAGAACTTACTTATAAAGAAGGCAACAAATTAAAACAAAAAAATGTATGTTGTATTCTATTTCTATGAAATAAATCCATAAAAATGTACTTTTACAAAATTGTAAACATACTATGTCTTTGTAGTCTATAAAACTTATAATACAAACATTTATTTTTATGAAAATGCAAAACAAAAATTGATGATAAGTTCTTATTCGTAACAAAATCATATGTTGACATTGTTAATATAAATATAAAAGCATATAATTCAGCAAAAAACGATATATTTATAAATTGTTATGTGATAATATGATGTATATCAATCATAGATGTCATCAACGATTGATAAAACAAAATATTTCAATAATAAAAGATTTTTCAAATAATATGTAGTTTTTAAAAATTAATATTGTATTTCTCAACATTTTTGCCAGTGAACATTTTCATTTAATGCAACGGAAAAAAGGATTATTATAGTATGCTAACAATATATGAATTAAGGTTATATATAACATAATGAAAGCTTGTTAGATTCTGAAGCTATAATTGTATATTTATTACTCACAAGCTTCGAGAGATCTTGTTTATAAAGATTTGGTTGACCTGTAGTCACTCCTAAACCTTCTTCACCACCCATAATCACTGAATCACCTTTGTTAACACGTAAACCACGCGAGGGACACTTCAAAAAAGGCAATAGCTCATTTAAAATCAAGAATATACATAGACTACTAGTCGGTAAAAGTAAAAATACCAAGAGAGCGGAAGCAACGCCAAGTGGAAATATTTTGAATTAATGTGGAATATAGATTTCCTCGACTTGTCGATTTTATATTACCTCTCTTATATTATGTACATTAATTTTTAAATATTAAATTTAAAATATATAAAATGTTACATTTCATAATATTTACTTACAGTGTTAAAATGTAATATAATTATTGAATGTATAAAATACCTAGAATAGTAATATGAGAAATATAAAAGTATATGAAATAAAGTTATTAGTTCAGTTCAAATAACAATTAAACTTGTATTTCGAATAATAGCTTTTAGTACACCATAATTGCAAATAAAAATATTAATTAGAAAATGTAGCATTTTATCATGAAAGTTTAAGAGAAGGAAGTAGAATGTTTGAAGAAGAGGTATAATTAATCGAACAAATCACAATACGATCGATAGTACATAGTGCATGTACGTACGCATAAAATTTAAATAATTAAATGTCACTTAAATTGAGAATCGATGCATATTGATTATTCGTTATTGAATTAAATACTGCTCATTCTCCTAATAAAATATTCCTAACGTGGTAAGCGAATTTAAAAAAGAATAAATTTATAGCAGATATTTCATGTTCAAAATGGAACAATATCCAGAATTTGTGGATTTATTGCTTGCAAGACGAAAAGATTATGATATTTTGTGGGTTTCTCGGCCAATGAATCCATTATCACCACACAAACTTCCATTAGAATCTAAATACTCCAGAAATGAAATAATACAGGTAGTTTTAAATGATGAAAAAGTTAAGCTAGCAATTATTTCTTTGGCTGCAGTACTCCAAACAGATATCAAAGAAGTTATCAAAGAAGCTTATAAAATAATAAATGAAATGGCTAGTAAAGCACATTTGCTCAGTGTTCGTTTCATGGGTAAAATTAAAGTCTTTTATTTTAAATTATAATATCTTTATTTTCTGGAATTATAAGTAATGCTTCAATTTCAGGTTTAATTATTACAAAGGTTCTTAAAAGAATTTTTATGAGAATTTATATTAATGAGAAATCAATATACAAGATAAAAAAGGAAATGCAAATTTCTCAAGTACAATATGTTTATGCACCTTCTCATAGAAGTTACTTAGATTTTGTATTATTATCATATATTTTATTCTCCTATGATATGGCCCTTCCAAACATTGCAAGTGGAATGGATTTTTATCACATGTATATAATAGGAGAATTATTAAGAAAATCAGGAGCTTTTTATATGCGGCGCAGTTTTTCTAATGATTTATTATATAAAAGAATATTTAATGCATATGTAATGTCTCTAGTAAAGCATAGTGACAGAGCAATTGAATTTTTCATTGAAGGCACTCGAAGCAGAAGTTTAAAAAGCATTGTACCAAAGTTCGGTGTGTTAAAATCAATAATTCTAATATGACTTTTTGATATAATTAATATTTAATGAAAACATAATATAAAGATGGTTTCATTTCAAGGTCTTTTGTCAACTATTTTGGAGAGTTTATTAGAAGGCAGTGTATCTGATATATATTTTATACCTATTAGTATTAACTATGAACGACCACTAGAAGAATTGTTATTTGCATATGAGCTTTTGGGAGTGCCAAAACCAAAAGAATCTACTGTTGGTTTACTTCAATCTCTATTTATTTTACAAAAATCATATGCTTATGGATCTGTTGTTTTTAATGTTGGTGAACCTATTTCTGCATGCCAATTTTTAACTATGGAACACCGCAAAGCAAAAGTATTATCACCTTATGCAAAATTACCGACATCTGTTGTTAAAAACTTAGCCTATTGTATAATAGATTCACATAAAAAAAATACAATACTCATGCCTTTTAATTTAATTACTTTATTGTTTAATGAAAGAAGTCAAATACATCCAGATAATCCATATACATTAAATTACTTAATCAGTGATTATCTATGGTGTAAAAAGCTTTTACAAGTATTCAATGCCACAATATATATAGGAAGGTAAGTTTCAAAAAATACTAATAGGACTGTAATATAGTATGTAGATATTAGTATTATAGAAAAAAGTTGATACAGATCATTTGATACAAATAATCAAAATGTAAGCAATGTGGAGCAAGAAATATTAAATAGTTTAAAATGCCATGAAGAATTACTTATATTTGATGCATCACAAATTTTGAGACTCAAAGAGAGACACAGAACAACAAAACTGGGAAGTAATATTCGTGTTAAAGGTCATACCTTATTAGAAAGAACTATGAGAATAGCTGTGCCTGTCATTAATATTTCAATCTATCTAAATCCAGCTTTATCTTTTCTAATAAAACCAGCTATTATTACTGTTGCAATGGGAATAGAAGGAAGCGAACTTGGTATATTATTTTATACATACAGCATGTTACATATAAAAACTAAACAAAATTGGTATGTTATTGCATTATTTGTAGGAAATGCATTTAAACAATACGTATTATTGAGAAGGCTACTGACTACGGAATTTGCAATGCCTTTAATAGAAGATGAATCTGTAATAAAATCTGAATGGGAGGAAACATTGAATTTGCTATTAAAACAAAATTATATAAGTATTCAGAACAATACATATATACAAAGAGAAGATACCAAAGTATGTTCTCTCCTTTATAATGTAATACTACCATTTATAGATACAATATATGTTACATGTCTTGTCCTATTTGAGGTAAAATTCAATAATATTTGTGTGGTATTTTTTACATTTGTTATCTTTTTAACATATATACGAAAAAAATCTGTTTTCATTTACAGTGGGATGAATCAAAATCAAATTGTATAACGATACAAGCAGTTTCGACTGAAGCGCAGAAAGAAATAGAAAAAGCATTTCTTGAAGAGCGGCAATGGGGACAACATCCCTATTCCTTATCAATCGACTTAGTTAATAGTACAATATCTAATCTCATAACACAAGATATTTTAGTACCTCATGAGAAACGAAATGCATACCAAGTAGATAAAGTCAAACTAACACAAATTCTTGCACAGTTGCAAAATCTTTCACTAAAACGACCATTAGGTTCATACCTTAATGCAGTATTACTGCCTATATTACCACCACCTGTTTCTGCTAAATTGTAAAACAGAGTATACAGAACAAAGTTGAGAAGGTACGTATGAAAGCAGCTTACGTTACATAGAGATTTGATTATGAAGATTTTAATATAGTTAATGCTAAAGATATTTGTTTAATTAGTATGTAACTTTCTTTTTATATTGAAATTTAGAAGAAAAGTTATATAAATTTTTAAGAATAATTGTCGCATCATCGTCAAATTTGTCTATCGATTTTTTTCTTCTGCCAAGAAGTAAGGTAGCTGTAGTAGTTGATGCAGAATTATTCATATTTCTGAATAAAAGCTGAAAAAGAATTATTATATGAATCATTAGTTATATATAACATAATAGATATTACAGATAACTAATTACCATGACTAATCTAACCAGATACACAGCAAACGTGAGAAATGAAATAGCCATAAGTGCACCTTCTATGGAAGGAAATCCAGCTGCATGCTCATGATCATAACTGTGATCATAATGTTCGGTACCCCTTCTTTTGCGAGCAACCGTCATACTTTCTGCAAGTTGGGATTCTGAAAACATTAAAAATACTTTTTTGGAAAATACTTTAAAAATTATTCGTTGACATGTCATATAATTAATTTTTGATCTCAGTTATTGTGTCATTGTTATCTTTATTTATTGTTACCTATTTCAATCATTAATGTATTCTCAAATGTTCTTAAAAATTGAATTTTTCCATCAATTGATGTTGGTTGAGATTTTAAAGTATAATGAACACTTCTAAGTATATCTACTGGAAGGTAGTTCAATAGTCCTGCATCATTAAAAGTAAAAGATTCATTTAGGTACTGTTTATTTCTTCCCCGTTCCTATATTGTAAAAATAAAACTTTCGATTACTAATTGTTTCTCAAAATTAAATATCATACAGAAAGCTTCAAATGTAATAGTGTAATTACCTTGGTCATTGAATTAACTGCTGTATCATTGTATTTTTTTGGATTAGATACATACATATTTTCTTGATCAAAAACAGTTGATTCTTTTTTGATATCATTTTCCATATTCTGAAAATTGTATTTTCCACTTTCATTAACTGCTGTTTGTTGTGTTTTTGCATCCTTATAAGTAATATCTTGATATGTATAATGGAACTGATTTTCCACATTTTTCTGAACAAATTTATAAAAATGATCTTGTTTTATTGTAGGTATTCTATAAATAAGAAATGTAAAAATATCTGATAAAATGTTAACATTGATTATCCTACTTAATATGATGTTATACATACCTATATATCTTTTTTTCACTAGAAAATTGAGGCATATCTATCCATTCAGCCAAACTACTGTTCAATAATAATATTTTCAGTATTAATATATTAATTACGAACATTGTAATTGATTAAAGTATGCAATTTTTACAATAATATTTATACATATATATGTTTAACAATATCACACAATAATAATTAATTTATCGCACATATTCATATTCACTAAATAAAATGAATAAATAGATATTATGTTGTTTCTTCAAGTGATACAAGAACTAACTGAAGATATACTTGCATACATGGTGTGACAGGAATCAGGATGTTATTATTTCAGCTAGGAGTTCTGTTAGATTTAACGAGGACAAAGATTAGATTTACGACGTAATGACATCAATTTTTTAAAGTATTCTTACAAATTCTCGTATATAAAGTTTTTGTTTAAAAAAATTGTTTAAAGAAAATATATACAAAACATTAAAAATCTGTTACCATTAATAATTTATTTATTCTCATTATCATGGTAAGTACAATAATGACAACATTTTATACCTTTTTATGAAAATTTGTTAATTTTTCTTAAAATCTATTTGTTATAATGTTGCTGTATTTTAAGTACTTTTGTTTGTTAATTATGTAATAGTAAATAATATTATAAACTTAGCTTGAACAAAACACAAGTTGTTAGTTATTATAAAATTTAATGTTTTTATGAAACTTATCCTTTAAATAATAAAAAATTTCAAATAGATTTAATATGTACAAACAATTAATTTAGAAACGTATTATAAACACATGATATTATGTATGAAACAATTACCAATCTAACAAATCATATACAGATTGTTTTAGGTATAGCAACATCTATTGATATTGCATAAATCTTTGTATGTAATTAAGATTATAATAACTGCTGTGTTTATATCTAGATTTCATTATTCATTATTTCAATATTTCATTAGACTCATTATTTCAATATTGACTATTTCAATGTAGTATTTTAGTAAAATTATAATAAATTTTATAATAAAATTTATAATAAAGAGATGGACATAGCAATAAATATATTCCACTCATTGTGTAATTAAAGTGATTTTTAAATAAATTTTTAGAAATATAGGCCATATATCATGTACAATAATGCATTTAATATCATATTAATATAGAAAAATGTAACTTGAAATATAAAATAATTAAGTATTTGCAAATAAATTATACGTATGAGATTCTGTTAATTAACTAACATATGATTAAAGTAATATTTATATATTATATCATAATAAAATGTAATATAAAAGTACTGTAAAAAATGGTTCGCTTAAATATAATATTTTATATATAATAACATTTCATTTAAGATATTACTGCAACATTGAGTAAAGATAACATTTTTAAACAAATTTCAAATATTTTTATCCAAAAGCAACTCAGTCTTCACAAAATATTTGACTAAGAAATAAGAGATGTGTTTCTTCACATTTTATTTCTAGAGTTAAAGAAAATTATTTCTTTCGTGATTTCTTTTGATAATTTCTTATCTAATTCTTCATCATACTTTTTTTATTACTATATTGTTATTAATAATTAGAAAAATTACAGAAATATTATGATAAAGAATAATAAAAAAGAAAGTTGTTGTATTAACAAAGTAATGAATAATATACCGCTACAAAATGAATATTTAAAATTTATAATAAATCTATATCTATTTGAATTAATTACTTTTTAAAAATTATATATTTTTTATGTTGAACGGAATGAACACAGTACTTGAAAACGAAAAAGATGTATGTATATAATTTAGATCTCTTTCTATTTGGAATGTACTTTACTTTAAGTGAAACAATGAAAAATATAAAACAACTTTGTATACTAATAAAATAAAATAATAAATATATTAAAAACTTGGAATTTACAATTTTCTCTATTATGTATATGTTAATTATCGACTGGTTCTAAAAAATTTTGTTCACTACTTTCTAGTATGAAATTTATCACAATAATAATTATAGTTATAATATTATATAGAAAATGTTTCAGAATATGTATCATAAATTTCAAATTATTTGGAATGTACTTATTTAATTGTAAATTTTTTCTTGTCTTTATGATTAATAGAGAAGAAGATCTATACAAATTTTAATACGACGTGTAAGATCAAAAGTGGAAACTACATTTGCAATAATCTTAGTTTTTATCACTTTATGCATGTCTTGATTATTATTAGCTTTTTTTATATTAGTTCTCGAAAGATTTGATACGAATTATAAACGTTAAAGCTTCTAAAGTCTAAATTTACATGCTTTGAAGCAAAAAATAGGAATTAGTAAATTTATTATATGTACCACAATGTCGCGTGTATATTAATTTAATCCATAAAAAATTCTATGAGTTCTTAAGAAGTAATATAATAATATTCTTAACTCATTCTCTCTCTCTCTCTCTCTCTCTCTCCCTCTCTCTCTCTCTCTCTCTCTCTATCTATCTATCTATCTTTCTTTTTTTCTCTCCTTTCTCTCCATCATACTTCAAAGAATGTCAAAAGATTTATATATATGAAATATATATGTGTTCTATAATTTATATATACTGCTATGTATTATTTCATATCTAATTACTCTATTTTAAGCATCTTTTGTGCAGTTATAAAACATTCTATTTTAAGCTGGAAAATATATTTATATTATGAAGTTAGCACTTATATATTACTTGTAAAATGGTATTATGTATTGAGTGTGTTACATTACTGTATGAGACAATTATTTACCTTATCATAAGATAAATAATTGTTTAAGATATTATGATAACATTATATATATTATTTTTTAGAGAATCTTTTATATTTTACTTTACAATATTGAAACACGTTCAAATTTATTATTAAAATTCCTCTAGAATTCTCATAAAAACATTGCTGTTGTTTTCTCTATGTTTGAATGTTTTATCTTACATGATGCAGTCTAAGTCATTTTCTATGTAATTATCCTTAGCTTTTACATAAAATGTTTTGGAAGATATATAATAAAGTTATATTTAATATCAGTTTACTGATATTTAAAAAGAAATATAGTTGTACTCCCTTTCATGAATGTATCCAAGTCAGGCACGAATAAAACGTCGTAACGTAGCTCGAGCACTACGAGCCCAGCCTTTATGTATAGACAAGTTATTTGGCAATGTTTCGATGTTTAACGTAGGCAGAGAGTTCTGTCATGTACGCTGATTACTATATGCTGACCACCGGGCATCATCACTTTCATGAGTTAAATAGCGATACCCTACTTTTGTTTCTAATTCTCGTAAATCACACCATGTTTGATAATCCTTAAGAAAAATATAATTTATAATAAACTTGTATTTTATAACATTAAAAACAAGTATCTAAGATTATAAAAATGCTTACCTGCAGCCATACGTGTTGTAAACTCTTATCTACAGTATAACGTTTTCTTTGTTTCACTTGTAACAAATTATTAATTAAATCAATTGCTAAAAAAGACGATAAGTTTTATTAATTTTTATTGTTAGATGACTATTATTTTATTTCAGTGATTTGCATACCATCAGATGAAATTTCCTGCCAAGGAATAGGTGGATACATAAAAGCAGCATTTTGAATTTGTTCATTAATATCTTCTTCTTCATTGAATGGAAATGTGCCACTTAAAGACACGTAAATAATTACACCAACACTCCACATATCTAAAGAACGATTATAACCTTTGTTTCTTAAAACTTCTGGTGCTAGATATGCTGGTGTACCAACAACACTTCTTCTGAAACTTTTTTCTCCTATGATTCTTGCAAAACCAAAGTCACATAGTTTTACTTGTGTAAATTCGCTATCGCTGCTTAACAATACGTTTTCAGGTTTTAAATCACAATGTACTATATTCTTGCTATGTAGATGTTTTAATGCTATTAATATCTGTGTAATTAGGAATTTAGTTATTCTTTCGCTAAGACGGCCACGTTCTGAACTTAGTATCATTTCTAGCATATCGCCTTTTAATTTTTCCATCACTACAAATATTCGCTCAGGAGTTTCGAACATCCGTTCTAGATTAACAACTCCGCTATGCGAAAGATTCTGCAAAATAGCAACCTCATTTTTAAGTTGTGCTTCTTGCTTTGTAGGAAAACGTAATTTATCAATAACTTTGATGGCAACTGCTCGACCACTTTTACGATGAACACCTCCATACACTGTACCAAATTGTCCAGAACCTAGAACTTCATCTGGAAAAATCTCATATAATTGAGACATATCAGTGATATTTTCTTCAGGTTCTGTAGATTCTTCTTGACCTAAAATCAGAATATCTTGCATAGATATACCTTTTTTAAACATTGAAAGTACATCTATTAAATAAAAGAAACACTTTTTAATATAAAATATAATAAAAGGAAAAATTACGTACTGGCTGATATAGTTACAGGCATCAGTGCTTGTCTAATACCAGTTTCCCATGACCTAGCTATATGTGCTCCAATACCACTTTCTTGTGGAGGAACTTGGCTACAGTTATCTCCATATGAAGGATCTTCTCCAACATAATAATCAATATTGGCAGTTTTTAACTCAAAGCAATGCATTGTGTCTAAAATACAATTCATATTCTTTATATCACTAATATAATAAATATGATTTTAATAAAACAAAGTTGATATAGTATTAAATACATACGTGAACGGGATGTCTCAGCAGTTTCAATAGACAATATTTCAACTAATGGAATTTCTTTATAATATTTGGAGCTATTTTCATTTTGAAATAACGTTATAGCTTTTGTATCAAGACGCCAATAATGTTTCTTCCGCTGTGAATATTTCCAAATATAACTTTAACAATTCTTTCTTACATGTGTATACATATAAGAACATTTGTATATACTAATTATTTACCAATGCATCACGGTTTGTAAAGTGTACCATCCAGCCCTCTTTTAAAACTTTCGAACCACGCCGTTTTGTATGTTTAACACTTTGCACTATGCGCATTAAAGGAATATTATTGCTTGGTGTAGAACTGCAACTAGTAAGTTATATAATAAAATATAAGTTTACATATATATACATAGATAGTAACTGAACAAAAAATATACTTTACCTTGATGGTCTAGATTTTTGAAATTCATCGTAAATAATGTCATCATTGCTTGGAACTTGGTCCTACAAAAATAATCTAAATAAATATTATATTTATTATTGAATATTTTACGAAATAATAATATTAGTTACGACATTTAAAAAAATATTTCTGTTACATATTTTTTATTATAAAAGCATGTTTACAGTGTATTCGTCAGATCCTTTTGTTTCATCTACTACAAAAGACGAATGTTGAGGAGGTGAAGGAGATTCAGCATCGCTATCACCATCGCCTTCTTCGTTTCTACCGTCACATTTTCCTTCCGGCTCACTACCGACACCACTATCGGGATATTCGTTACCTAAATAAACATTTTTATTGAAATAATGTTCATGAAAAAATTAAACAATAAAATATGAATAAAGGAAACCTGTATTGTCACGTGGATTTTCTCCAGTACAGTCTTTAGGTATTTTTTCTATACATTTCTTGTGTGCATTATATTGACAATCTTTGCACTGTAGGCCTTGCTTAAATAAACCTCGTAATAATTTTTTACAATATCCACATACAGTTGGTCTGGTATAAGTATGTACCACAAATGTATGTGGAATTTTTATACGTGTTGCAAGTTCTCGCTCAACCCATACTGGTCTTCCTCCCAATGAAGGAGAGCGAGACTGTTTTGGTGCCATTATACTCGGTATTGTCTAAATTTATAATACAATAAAACACAATAATATAAACAATAAATTGATTATATAAGCTATAAATTGCATTATCAATAGAATCTTACCAAAGTACTATTATTTTGACTTGCATTCGGTGTATTATTTGTACTATGATTATCATCACTAATGCTGGTCAAACTACTAGTAGATCCTTGACTTGGAGACCTTGGTACATTTAACATTGCAGAACTACGCCGTCTTTGACTGGCATCATGTGAGCAATTATTAGGTACTTTTATAACACATCTTTTATGATAATTCATTCCACAACCTACAAAATATATTAATTAACTGCATTACTTCAGATAAATAAAATAATAATAACAAAATATGACATTTACCTTCACATTTTAATCCTTGTCGAACAAGGCCAAATAACATTTCTCCGCAAAAATCACAAAATGTTGGAACTTTATATGAATGAACAGTTAAAGCATGGGGACGAATGGGGATTTCTTCATTTGGCACTTGTGCTAGAAAAGATTAAATGATTATTTTTGTTTAATTCTTCTATTTCTATATTTTATTTGTCATTATATACATGATAAGATATATAAATTCAAAATTTACCAGTCAGAACAATTTCCACTAATGTTTCATCTACAACTTCAGTGGCATTTGTAATAAGTTGTAAGATATTAGTAGAATTATAATCATGTTTAAATAAAAGCAATCGCTCAAATAAATGATTTAACCCATGTTCTGGACACTTTGTATTTATAAAGTCACAAGCAAATTCTTTAAGTGTCTTAAGAGTCAATGTGCTGCTTTCAACTGTAACAGTATCACGAGTTAAACCAAACTGGAATAAAAATGTTACTTCTGGTCCCTCCATATTAACTGTTTTATCTGTAAGAAAAAGGTGAATTGCTTAATCTTTAATATCTGAATGCATTTGGATCATATAATATTAAATGCATATAAACTATTATAAATTAAAATAAGAATATACAAATCAATACTTAATATCAATCTTCATATTTTTGTATAATATTTGTAAATATTTTCATGATATCTATTAAAAATCAAGTATATGTGTAAAATATATCTCTCTTTTATTTTAAACAATTAAAAAATAATCATATAACAGACATCAAATAACACATATTGAATTAAGGCATTTAGGAAATCACTAATTAATATTTAATATCATTGAATTATTTTTAACAAGTAGTTTTTAAATTTAAAATATGTTTCGACCATATGAATCTACAACATATGAAAAAAAGGTGAAATATCTACTCTGAATAATGAAGTATATAAATGTTTTATTTAAACAAGAATTATCTTACGTACACGTTTAAATTAATCAACGGAAGATTCTGTACCAAGGTAGCTATTTATTCCCCGATCAAATTAACATCGATGAAACATAATTATTGTGACAACAGATCCCATGAGTGTCACCAAACAGCATCAAATCCATGCCTGACACACATTCGTTGATGACATTTTACAGTTATCTCCAGGTGACCGACCCACCTTCGCGTATGCTTCTACCTGTTATATATTGTTGTACGTCGGATCGGGTACTTACGTAAATTCAAGTTAATAAGCAATTTAAGAACTATCAGAATATCGAAAACATTGCTGAAAATTTATTAAAAGCTACGATAATATTGTAGAGAAATTTTGAAGGAATCAATGAATCTATTCTTTTATATACATATTCACGCATCATACATACGTAAAAATCTAGTGCCATATAGTTGTTACCAAAGATTATTAAGAACAGGATCAACATTCTGTTGCTATTAATCCGATCAAAGACGAAGGAAGATAACTGTTTAGAAGAAGTTAGAGTAAAATGACAAAGAAAAAAGAGAAAATTAAATATCTGACACATTTTTAAGGAAAAAATACAATTTACTTTCGTTAATTTTCTTTATAATATCTTCGAATAAAAAATAATCCTTATTTCCATCTATTGTTTAGAATAATATAAATGCACATTTGAAATTACACATTTTAGTTCTATAGCTTAATACTATTTACATTGATAAATAATTTATGTATAAAGGATGTTATAATTTTCGAATAAGAAATAATCCTTACTATCTATTGTTTAGAATAATATAAACGCATATTTGAGATTACACATTTTAGTTCTATACCTTAATACGATCTATATTGATAAATGAATTATATGTAAAAAATGCTATAATTTTCGGGTGAAATTCAAATTTTAACTGCATCATAAGAGATCAATTTATCGCGTTAGATTTATATCTGATTTGTGATATGTATTTCTGAGAACACTATGGTTGTGTGTATATGTATATGTATAAATTTAGGGAAAGTAGTATAGAACGCAGATAGTGTAGAATTAACCATAAGTGAGCACCATTGCACACGTGAAGAGGTTCTAACCTAAGCGGATATATTTATGAATATAATTTCTATTTAAGCATAATTTCCACATATAAAAATGACTTATAAAGTTATAGTTGATTCTAAAAATCCTCCAACAGGTATGTTGTACAAGACAATTTTGTTAAATATAGTAAGTTCAACTACATACATAAAAATATTGTAGAAAACAGATGTAAAGAATGCTCGCTAAATGAAGCGTTATTTTTTCTTTATTTTTAAATAATATTAGTGAAAAAGTGTGTTTTATTTGATATCTAACTTAATATTAGAAAATATCTTCCTAGTGTAATGTTTAATAAAGTAATACTATTATGTATCTTTTAAAAATAAAATTGTGTTAATTTGACAATTGATGTTTTGTAATGTATATAGATGCATTGATAGTATTAGAGGTAATCAATTCCCAAAATAAGGAAAAAATTGAAATAGTTTGGTGCAATGATTGGAAGGATGATGGAAATATACAACTAACTGATAGTCAAAATAAAGTATTGGGTAAAAGAAGCAATGATGTTAGTCGCTATTTTGCTAGAACTACATGTACAGATCTTTATGGTAAGTGTATATCATATATGTATTATTTCTTTTATAATATATAAATAGATTTTATTTTTTTACTTACTTTTGTTATATGTTTAATTTAGGTGGTGTCAATGCTCGTGAAAAAACTGAAGTTGATCATTGGTTATCATTTGCGATCGGACCTCTTGAATTTTATCCATTAAAGGAAGATGCACTCTCTTATTTAGATAACATATTGTTGACAAACACTTGGTTGGTCTCCAAAAAATTAACAATTGCTGACATTCATGTATTTTGTACTCTTGTAGATAAGAAATTTTTGACACAGTTTGAAAAAAAATTTATCAATATAACCAGATGGTATAAACAGATGCTTTCATTATCAGCTGTGACAAAAACATTACTTTTAGTTAAAAAGAATGCTAAATTATCTCTTCATAATAATTTACACTCTGAGAAAACTATTAATAAACAAACAGGGCAAAGAAAGCAAGAAGGTAAATTTATTGATTTGCCTGGAGCAGAAATGGGTAAAGTAAGTAATTTATATTTATAACAAACTGTTTATTTTATAAGGTACATAAATCTGTATAAATTTATTTATTCCTATAATAGGTCATAGTACGTTTCCCACCAGAAGCAAGTGGCTATTTACATATTGGTCATGCTAAGGCTGCCTTGTTAAATCAATATTATGCACAAACATTTCAAGGACAACTCATTATGAGATTCGACGATACAAATCCTGCAAAAGAGAATGTGGAGTTTGAAAAAGCTATTCTAGAAGATTTAGAGTTACTGCAAATTAAACCAGATCGATTTACTCATTCTTCTGATTACTTTGACTTAATGTTGGAGTACTGTACTAAACTGATAAAAGATGGTAAGGCATATGTAGATAACACACCAGCTGATATAATGAAAGAACAGCGTGATCAGAAATTGATGTCATCAAACAGAAATAATTGTAAGTATAAAACATTAAAAATTAAAATAAAAATAGCACAATGTTTTCAAAATAATCTAAAGGAAAAAAGTTATTAAGAACATCATTATATTCATATTTTTAGCTATTGAACAGAATCTTCAATTATGGAATGAGATGCAGCAGGGTACAGTTAAAGGTCAGGAATGTTGTGTTAGAGCAAAGATTGATTATCAATCTACGAATGGATGTTTACGAGATCCAACAATTTATAGATGCAAACCAGAACCACATCCTCGTACTGGAACAAAATATAAGTATATATGAATATTAAAAATCTGAAGGACTTAATAAATGCTTCATTTCTTGTATATTTAATTCAGTAACAATTTTTCATATAGGGTTTACCCAATATATGATTTTGCTTGTCCTATTGTCGATGCTGTCGAAAACGTTACTCATACTTTACGTACAACAGAATATCATGACAGAGACGTTCAATTTTATTGGATAATTGATGCCCTGGGATTGAGACGTCCTTATATATGGGAATATTCACGTTTGAATATGACACACACAGTTTTATCAAAAAGAAAATTAACTTGGTTTGTTGATCAAGGTTTAGTTGATGGTTGGGATGATCCACGTTTTCCAACAGTAAGGGGTATTCTGAGAAGAGGGATGACAGTTGAAGGATTGAAACAGTTTATTATTGCTCAAGGTAGTTCAAAATCTGTCGTTTTCATGGAATGGGATAAAATATGGGCATTTAACAAAAAAGTTATTGACCCAGTTGCTACTAGGTATACTACACAAAAAATGTTTTTATAAAAAATATTCATAAAGCTAATTCACATAATATCGATTTTTAGATATACTGCTTTGGAATATAATAAAATTGTACCAGTACATATAGATGATGCGAAGGAAGAATGGTTAACCGTTCAAAATCATCCAAAAGATATATCAAAAGGCACTAAACAAGTATTAGTAGGATCACGAGTATATATAGAAAGAGATGATGCAAATTTGCTAATTGAAGGTCAAAATGCTACCTTCATTAATTGGGGTAACATTTTAATAAAAAAAATTGAAAGAGAGAATGATGTTATTAAACGAGTTGTAGCACAATTAAATTTAGGAAACAAAGATTATAAAAATACATTAAAAATTACATGGTTATCGATACCGTCTGATAAAAATCATGATGTTAGTAAAGTTAATCTAATTCCATGCTATGCTGTTTATTTTGATCATATTATAAGTAAGTCAATATTGGGAAAGGATGATGATTACAAAGATTTCATTGCAAAAAATACAAGAGTGAGTTTTTATCGTTTTTAGTAATTATAAATTTAAGAAACAGAACAAAAATATATGCAGTAAATATTCCAGACAGAGATACAAATGCTTGGAGAAGTAGCATTAAAACATGTGGAAAAAGGAGAAATAATTCAATTACAAAGAAAAGGATTTTTTAGATGCGATGTATCTTATGCTCCTGTGAGCCCGTTTTCTTCTAGAGAACAGCCTTTAATATTATTTCATATCCCAGATGGCCATACTACAAATATAACAAAATCCATACCTACTGGTAGTACACTAGCATCTGTTAAAGAAATTTCTCAAAAAAATGTATGTATCATTTTGTTTCTACAATTATAAGTTAATAATGTACATGTAATACGATTTAAATTTATGTAAATTCTTTTTCTTATTGTTATTATTTTAGAAACAAACACTAGATGCGAACTTAATCAACAAAAAAATTGTTGTACAATTAGAAGAAATTGGGTCACCAGGTACAACTTTATACAAATCGCAAAAGATATCTGATGAAAATAAATTATCTGAAAATACATTGTCTGAAAATATTATACAACAAGAAAGCAGGATTAAAGAATTACAATTGAAGATAAATCAAGAAATGCAACGACTTTCGAATTTAAAAACAGAATATAAAAATAAAACTGGTAATGAGTGGACTGGAGTCAAAAATCAAAATATAACAAAAGATATATTAACAGAATCGCATGCTGTAAGATTATGTAATGAAATTAAAAAACAAGGAGATAAAGTAAGACAATTAAAAAGTTCGAAAGCAGAAAAAGGTGTTATCGATGAAGAGGTAAAAAAACTTTTGGCTTTGAAGTCAGATTACAAATCTATTACTGGTCAAGATTGGAAACCATCTACTATTCCAACAACTGATGTAACGAATAAAGACGAAAATTCTGCTGACAAAATATCAGAAAGTATACAAAAACAAGGAGATAAAGTAAGACAATTAAAAAGTTCGAAAGCAGAAAAAAATGTTATCGATGAAGAGGTAAAAAAACTTTTGGCTTTGAAGTCAGATTACAAATCTGTTACTGGTCAAGATTGGAAACCATCTACTATTCCAACAACTGATGTAACGAATAAAGACGAAAATTCTGCTGACAAAATATCAGAAAGTATACAAAAACAAGGAGATAAAGTAAGACAATTAAAAAGTTCGAAAGCAGAAAAA